>JADRCC010569102.1:0-12627 GCA_019843855.1 Hylomyscus alleni
GGTGAGAAAGTCCTGCGATCAAGGTTATGTTGCCAAACCATAACCAGAAGCCATGAGAACAGTCCGATCATAGACCCGAAACAACAAAATCTGTCAGCCCAAACACACCTTTTCTCTCCATAAGCTGGTTACTTTTGAGTTATCTGTTATAGTCCCGGAAAGCTGACTTATTTAAATCTCCCAAGACAAGAATCCCTTCCTATTTTGCCACCAACGGTCATTCCTTAAGGATATAGTCAACAGAATCTAAGATAGTGCACACACTTTTAGGTGGCCAAGGTTTTGGCAGCTGCTAAGCCTGGGCATCACAGAGCGGTGATCTTGCGCAGCTCTTGTTGTGTAAAACAAGGATGGAAATCTTACCTTCCCCTCTCCTTGGCTGTGACCACGAAGTTTTCCTTGAGTCAAGAGCTGGGAGATTCTCCTCCTCCTCCTCCTCCTCCTCCTCCTCCTCCTTTTCCTCCTCCTTCTTCTTTTTAATATTTTGAACTGCTTTTCTTGCAACCAAAAGAGTTCTAACTAACTGAACATGGCACAACCTTAGGTGCAGTGGCTAACCGCATTGTGTCTGTACGATGTAACAAAACATGAGCGACTCATCTTCCTTTCTGTTTCCCAGGGGCAGCCATGCCGGCCCAATTCATTGGGTCATTTCAGATACAAATGACCTTTCCACTTATTAATTTCTAAATAAAGCAAAGACTAGGCAGAGACACCCTTGCAAAGGGCAGGAGCCAAGAGCGATCTGGTTAATGGTGGAAGGTTGGTTCTGTGTTATGGAGCATGGAAAGCCAGAGTAGCGATTAGTCGGTATGACTGCCAGGGCCCACCTGGAACTGGGGAGTGTGGAGAAGGTGTCTGCGTGGGAAGGGGCCCTGGAAAGAGGCCTATGATTCTAGGTCAAAGACTAAATCAGACCAAGAAGCCTCAGTCCTCCTTTAGGGGATGAGCCCAAGGTTAAGAGTCCTGTCTCTCCCAGGATGCAGCCCATCTGGGTTCGAGATGGTTCAGGAGGCTCTCAGACATGGGAAGAGACCCAGAGAGGTGCGCCCTACTTTCAGGACATACAGCACTCATAAGGGTCCTGGAAGCCTTGATCGAAAGGGACAGCACTGACACAGCAAAACAGGAAGAGCCCAGGAACTGTAGGGGCTCATGTCAATCAGGCAGCCATTTCTCAGCCCCTAGGCTGTGTCCAGAACGTTCTCAGGGGGCCAAAGAACAGCCCAGTGCAACTCAGCCTCCTCCACCCAAAGGCTCAACTGTGTTTCATTCTGAGGTTGCCCTGTTCCTTGCTTTCCTACCACACTGGACACCTTATGCAGCAGAAGTCAAGACAAGCAGTCTGGAAGGATGCTCAGAAAGAACAGAGAGAGAGCTGTTTCAGGACTTTGCATAAATCTGTCCGGTGATGGAAGGTCATACCACGACCTGACACCTGTGGCCAGGGCAGGATCCTTGACAGCGAGCTGCTTCTGATGCTTCTAATGCTAAGAATTATAGAGGAGACAGCTTTTGACTAGGCTTGGCTGAGAACCCACGGGGACGAGCTCAGTGTTGGCACCGGCAGGTAGCGGTGGGGGTATGAGAGGGCTGTGTTCTGATCTACGCGGGCAAGGAGTGTCTGAAGCTCACAGGTACCAAAATCCTCACAGGTGCTGGAGATGCAGCAGGGAGTTGGGCTAAGGACGTCCGTCCACTCTCTGGTAGGAATGAGCAAAAAGCTGCATCCACTCAAAAGACATCATTTAAACAGGAAGTGCACTGAGGAGCAGATGTGAAGGCATGACGCTTCAGACCAGAGATGGGGCTGAAGAAAGTTGCTCAAGACCAGAGTGACCAGATCCAGAAAGAGAGAAGGAGGAGACCAAGATATCAGCAGGGGCCCAGCGAGATGGCTTCTTACACAGCCATGATGATGTGAGATCCATCCTGGAGCCCATGGTGGTGGTGGAAGGAAGAACGGACTCTGACTGCTATACATGTTCTGTGATATATGTGCTTACCCATACCAATGCACACAACGATAATATAATGAAACAGAACAGTTTAAAGTTTCAAATGGATCATTCTTGCTCTTCTGGTTCTTCGCTATATGTAAATCTGTTTCTTTTAATAAAAAAAAAATTCCAATTTATACTGACTTGTAGTCCCCAACGTTTTAAATCTTATATTCCAGAGAAAACTTTGAGAACTGGGGGATGGGTGGTCTCGACTTTGCCCAAGCATATCCTGAAGGGCTTATTTTCGAAATGAAGATAGTCTTTACACGGACTGAAGCTGGCTCCGTAGGAAGGGTGTTCTTGACAACATCTTGGTCAAGTGTGTGTCTAACTCACTCCAGTTCACCTACAGAGAGCTGGATGAATGAGCACACAGGTCTTTTCATGGGCTTACACACTGTTGCAGCAGCGTGCACACTCACACATGTTAGCATTGCGCTGTGAGGCATCAGAGGGTTTTCAAAAGCCATTTTGACCTTCAGTAGTCATTTTTACTAAGCCTCAGGCTGCTGTGAAGCTGCGATTTCTCTCATACTGTAGACCTAAAGAGAAGCTCTCTGGCTGGGCTGGCCTTAGGAATGGACCTTAGTGTCAACCTTGACTTTCTTGGTATAAAAATCAAGTGTCCACATCTATTCAGACACACTCTCTTCTTTCTCATGGCACTTAGTCAAGACGAGCAGTGCTGGGTATGGCTCTTTAATTCTTCATGTGCTTTTACAGCATTTTCTTTTCTTTTCCTTTTTTCTTTTTTTCTTTTCTTTCTTTTCTTTTTCTTTCTTTCTCTTCTTCTTCTTCTTCTTCTTCTTCTTCTTCTTCTTCTTCTTCTTCTTCTTCTTCTTCTTCTTCTCCTTCTCCTTCTCCTTCTCCTTCTCCTTCTCCTCCTCCTCCTCTTTCTCCTCCTCCACCCTCCTCCTCCTCCTCTTCTTCTTCTTCTTCTTCTTCTTCTTCTTCTTCTTCTTCTTCTTCTTCTTCTTCTTCTTCTTCTTCCTTCTCCTCCTCCTCCTCCTCCTTCTTCTTCTTCTTTTTTTTTTTTTTTTTTTTTTGGTTTTTCAAGACAGGGTTTCTCTGTAGCCCTGGCTATCCTGGAACTCACTCTGTAGACCAGGCTGGCCTCGAACTCAGGAATTCACCTGCCTCTGCCTCCCAAGTGCTGGGATTAAAGGTGTGCACCATCACTGCTCAGCTCTTAATATGCTTTTAAGGTGCACACAGGGTACTTTTTTTTTTTGGCTCATTCGCTCATCAATTCTTCTATCTCCAGCTTTCACCGTACCACTTGGACCACTCATCAAATTATAATTGCTTTGTGTGGTCACGGATTGATCCGTGAGATGCCAGTTGCTCCCCAAACCCTTTCAGGGCCTCTCTGCAGCTGGGCTATCTCTTGCGACAGATTTCAGTCCAGTAGAAAGTCTCCTGTGGTCATCTTCCCCTCGTGGGCTGACAGTTTCCCTCGTTGACAAGGTCATGGGGTTGCCCTGATTCTTCTGTTCTCCCCGCTCCCAGTGGCTCTGCAGGTTGGACTATGGGGAGGAGAGCATTTTCTGGTCTCACCATCCAGCCCCCGACCGCTGCTCTCGATGGCAGTGTCTCAACCTTGATCTGTAAGGCCAGAGTGTACACCCTGGTCTTAAGGCATGGGACCAGACAGCAGGTAGAGAGACTGCCACGACGGCTGGGATGGCAGGCTGACATTCCAGCTGGAGAGGTGATCGCACTCATTTGGAGGATGTGACTCTTCAGATTGCCACTGTACCATTCACGGGCCTTATCTCAGGAGCAGCCCACCCAGGAGGAAAGCCCCAGCGACTGCTTTCATCCACTGGTCTGGAGAACCACTTCAAGCTCTCTTGATGGAAACACAGAGGAGGAGAACTGGGCTGGGGCCAGGACGCAGCAGTGTCTGCAGTGGGGTTTCGAGAAGCCTCGCGATCCGCCAGCCAGGAATCTCCAGGGACCCCCACACCTCTCAGTCACCCCACCCTAGAAAATGTTTCTCTTTCTTAACTCCAGCTTTTGCCCTTTAGCACAGTGTTCCCGCCCTCCAAAGCTGGCTCTAATTCCCATGAGAATGAGTCCATGTGGTCAGAGCAGCGGGGCAGACTCCTGAACACTCCATCTGCGCTCTGATAGTAAGGTAATTGCTGACACATTCACCTCCCCAGCAAAGCTGTGCAAACTTACAGGAGCTCAGTGCTATGTTTTCTTTACTCGAATGCTTATGGTGTCTGCATAGGGCCTTGCACACTGCAGATCTCCGTAACTGCTTCTGGAAAGAAGTTAAGACAATGGATAGCCCAGGATGAGCCAGATCTGGGCTATCTCTGTCCTATCCATATGGACTAAGAACACTTACAGGTAACCTAGGGATCCAGGGGCCTGGAGTCTATGGTGTGCAAGGAACTACTTCCATTTCTAGCTTTGCCAGAGGTTAGATCTTTGATAGCCCTATCAGCTCTCAACCTAATATACAGCCGGGTGCTTAACAAGGGCTATCTACTCTTTTGTTAAACAGGAAGGATGGTGGCTGTCTGGATCCTTTATCCTTACTTGGACTGTGAGATCTTTGAGGACCAAGGTGGCCACTCACTGGCACGCAGGGTGAAATGGCATGCCCACAGCTTAATTCTCTGTCTTATAATAAATCTCAGTGTTGCTGAGCAAGTCCTGGGTGCAGAGCAACAGACAGGTGTAGTCAGGCATCCTCTCTCTGAGCTTGTGTCCTCTGTTGAGAATAGAGAAACCGGGGCTGGAGAGATGGCTCAGCCGTTAAAGGCTAGGCTCACAACCAAAAATATAATAGAGAAACTGGATACTGGCCCTTCATTGTGAGGAAGAAGTAAGGTGCTAGAAATGGAAGCCGGTGGCGTGCTGTGTGCTCTTGGCCAACTCTGCCCATAGAGAGAATGGTGTAAGGATACCCAAGGTCCATGGAGCTAAAGCCAAATATACTATGGTGTCAGTGTCCACAAAGGGAAGAAATGATCTGACGTGTTTGTGCAAATAACACGGGTTCAGCATAGTGAGATTGGGAGCTTGATCATGAAGGGTACAGGGCTCAAGCCCAAACTGGGACCAGGAGTCAGGCATCAGCTGGTGTTCCCCTCACTGGTCCCCACTTGGTTGTTGTCATTGATTATAAAATGCAGAGAACCCCTGCTCTCTGTCCTGGATTTGTATTTTTTCAAAAAAGATTTATTTATTTATCTTATGTATATGAGTGCACACTGAAGCTGTACAGATAGTTGTGAGCCTTCATCTGGTTGTTGGGCATTGACTTTTAGGACCTCTGCTCGCTTGCTCCGGCCCAAAGATTTATTTATTATTATAAATTTATTTATTTATTATTATAAATAAGTACACCGTAGCTGTCTTCAGATGCACCAGAAGAGGGCGTCAGATCTCATTATGGATGGTTGTAAGCCACCATGGGGTTGCTAGGATTTGAACTCAAGGCCTTTGGAAAAGCAGTCAGTGCCCTTACCCACTGAGCCATCTCATCAGCCCCTGGATTTGTATTCTTTATTGGCATGAAAGGGTTGGGGTGGAGGTAAATTGTAGCCAGGACTACAGCCTAGATAAAACTGGAGGACTCTGGATACTCCTAGGGTCCCACCTTCCCTGCCTGAACGCTTCGCTCTATCCGCAGACTTCCAAGGTGGACGTTATAGACGCTCAGTGGAAATCTTCCAACCGACAGATGAGATTATAGTTGGAAAGCAAAGAAGAACGGCTTCGTTGTGTGGAACAAAACCTGTTTGCTCTGCCCCTTGACTTTTCAAATAGCTACTCTGTGGGTCACTGCAGGGCGGCCAGAAGACAGGGAGACAACAAAGCTATCCTTGTGCTCAGACATCCTTAAGCTGGGTCGCACGTGCAGAGAAGTCGACCTGACAATGAGGGGAAGCTAGATTGCCAGCTCTTTCCTTCCCCTACAGCACGCCTGATAAATACACACCCTTCAGCTTACGGAGTGAGCAGTTTCTCCTGGAAGACACTCAAGAGAAAAGGGATGCCTGCACGGATTTTACGCCATTACAGTGCTAATCACACTGACGTCTGCACACTGAGGTACTGTGCTTTGCATGGATGAGACGAGTTAAGCCTCCCAAAAGCTCGGAAGGGAAGGTGCCATCATGATCCGTCCCCAGCAGGGGTGGAAAAGGAGATGGGCTTTGCCGAGCAGCAGTGCTAAAGGCATACAAGTTGGAACCAGCGTGCCAACTCTTCTAGAACACAAGAGCCGATCTGCCTATAGCTCAGGATGAAACATAATGACAGTGAAGCACAATAAGAACCCATCCAGAAGTCAAGGGAGGGACCTGAGCTCCCAACGGCAACCTACATAGCAGGTGCTCAGCAAATGCTGGCTGATAGAATGGGGAAGCGATGGAGACAGTGTTGACCCAGGTCTGGAGTGCTACTGTGGGTATCCACTCTGTAAGCAGGTTATGGTACACAGAGCACACATCCATGGGGCTGCTATTCCGGGCCCTCTGTTTACTCTATGTCTCTTCTACATTAAGACGCAATGGCCATGCAGCTGGGCTGAATATAGTCAATGGTAGGAGAAAATATTGGACCTCCCTGACCAGGGGTTGTCCTAAACACAGGAAAACAACCCCCAGCCCCCCAACTAAGGAACCTACCCAAATGAAGAAGTATGGAGTCTAAGACAGTTTCCACTTAGGCAGAAAGAGATCCATAAAGGTCTTAACCCGGTGTTGCACGCTGACAGAGCTACACAGAGCTGTGCTTGGACCAGAAGTCCTATGCCAAATGTCTTTGGGGTATTAAGCAATTGCCTCAATGTGTTAACTCCTCAGTGAAGCCCGATATTTTAAGGACACGGATTGTCTCTTTCTCCGGACGATAGTGCGCTCGGCCATGTCAGAAATCTAGCATTTTGTTTCCTTCCCAGAAAGCAAGCCTGACCTTGTGTCACACGGGAGAGGGTCGTTAAAGATTCTCTGACATGTAAAAGGGTCTTGCTGGGTGATCTGTGTCGATGAAGCCATCGACGCAGGCCTACTAGGCAGTAGCAGCCCCATGACCTACTTGGTGTCTATTTCCCTCAGCGTGGCTGGAGCAGACAGTGATCTGACCTACTTTTAGGGGCACCATGGTGGCACAAGAAGAAACAGAGGAGAATCTGAGAACCCGTGCTCAGGATATTGAAGCGGGGCCTTCTGGTGTCTGCTGGCTCTGCCCTGCATCCCTAGGTCCTGCTCAGTGCAGTCCTATGTTCCTGCCTCTGCCATACTTTACCATCCCAGGGGAGGTACAGAGCCCAGCCCCAGCCCAAGCCACTAACCTCCACAGTCTATGCCGGTTTGATTTGGGACCTAATTCTCTGCTGGGAGGCCACAGAGCAGATGGCGGCTCACATATAGCCCAATAGGGTCACCAAGACCCCCTCTGTATCGGCTCTGCTTTTAGGGCCACTAAAAAATTATAAAGAGCCTAAAGGAGGGTTTAAAATTTCCCAGCATATGCGCCATGTCAATGTGTAAACTGCAGCCGGGGAGTCTATGCGGGGGTCCCCCCCAGAGCAGGGGTTGGCAGACTTTTCCTGTAAAAAGCCAGAGACTAACTATTTTAGGCTTTGCAGGCCATATGGTCTCTGTCACAACAACTCAATTTTCCCATCCTATAGCAAAAGCAGCGCAGAAGAGTGGCTGTAGTCCAATAAAACTTTAGAAAGCCTGGCGGAAAGTGGAGTTCGGGTCCAGGTCAGATTCTGCTGGCCCTAACTCTGGGGACCCGCTAGGCAGCTTAAGTGCATTTTACAGCAGTTGGGCCTCAGTCTCTGCCCTACCCCACTGCCAACTCATTGGTGGCTTCTTACATCTGAGGGGTGCCCAGCACCCTCACCCCATCCCTCTCTTGGTTTCAAGGAAGAGCTAGAGGAAGATAAATCGATTGTATTTACATTTGCATCCATGAAAAAATGGAGTTCAGTGGCTTTAGACCCTGCTTCTCTGTAACAGCCTGTGGGGAACTTGAAACCTCACTGCTTCCCAGATCCATAGGCAGACTCTGATGCATTGGATGGGGGGGTGCAGCCTGGGCTCCGGAGATCTGGGGCTCCTAGGTCAATCTAAAGGGTTGTCAAGCCAAGAGTCATCGCCTCAGAGCAAAAGGAAACAGAAGTGGGCAGCAGAGTTTTGTTCTACACAAGTCAAGGGGCCAGGCCTTCTCCTCTGTGTGGGTGGAGAAAGTGAGAAACAGGTCCCCGGCCTTTGAAACTGTGCCTCTTAGAGCACCATGGGTAAACCAGGCATTAGGTAGATCTCACTATGCTTGGAAAGGTCTACAGATAGACCCTGACATTTAGTGGAGTTTCTTAGGAAGGAAAGGGCTCTGTTGATATCTGTTAATCATCAGTTAATTATCAAAGAGCCTGATATGCAGTGTGCCAATCAATCAGCACACATATTCATACACATACACACACCCACATAAATCACACTCACACACTCACATAAATCACACACACATACATACACACACTCACATGAATCACACTCACACACACATAAACATTCACACATGCATACTTACACACATTTACACATATACATACACACACTCTCACACACATTCACTTACACACATTGATCACATTGACATATACACTAGTATATACACTTACACACATATTCACACACATAGATGTACATACTCTCACACATACATACACAGACACACATATTCACACATATACACACTCACACACACATTTACACACATACACTCACATATACTCATGCATACACTCACACAATACAACACACAAACTCAAGGGAGACAAGGTAAAGATGGGTAAAAGAAAAAATAGCCAGACCCACATTTTCTGTTTCCACCCCTTCTCTCTGTGTTACAATCACTCTGGGATATCACAGTGCATGCCAATAAAATCAGAATGTCTAAGGTAGGAAATTGGTACCCATCTCAATCAATGATTTTTGTTGTTGTTTTTTTGAGACAGCATTTCTTTTGTGTAACCCTGGCTGCCCTGGAATTTGCTCTATAGATCGACCAATAGGCCTAGAATTCACAGAGATCCGCCTGCCTCTGCCTCTCAAGTGTTGGGATTATAAAGGCGTGTGACACCATTGCCTGGCTTCAGATCATTTGTTTTTTTTTTTTTTAAATGCAATTTCAATGTGCAGGAAAATTTGGAATTCACTGTCACCAAGTGTCACTGTCATTATACTATGACAATATAGTTCACAGGTCGCCAGCAGCAACAGCGTACTTAGGGGTTGGACAGAGATATAGAAATCTGGGCCTTCCCCAAGTCCTCTGACTGGGAATCTGCATGTTTAACCAGATCCACTTGCTATGTGGACGTCCTCCAGAGTGGGAAATGTGATGAGGAGGATAGGTCATGTACTCAGAAAAAAGCAAAGATTCCAGAATATTCCATCAGAATAGTCAGGGAAGCTTTCTTAGAAAAGGGAGACATCTGAGACTCTGAAGTGGGAGAATCTGAGGCAGAGAGGTTGTGGCTTGGAGAATTAAGGAAGGCTTTCAGAGGCAAGAAAGAACTAGGGGTGTGTATGTGGGGGTGGGTGGGTGTGTGGTGCGTGAGTGTGTCTCTGAATGTGTGTGTGTATGGTATATATGTTTGTGTATGCATATGTGTATGTGTGTGTATGCATGTGTCTGTGTGTGTGTTAAGCACGCACATTAATGTGTGCATGTGTGTGTAACAAGAAATAGGAAAAGGGTTTACCATGACTTTTATAATGGTAAACATAAGTTAAATTGCATTTACTCACACAATGAATTGAGGGCTTTTTGTTTTTGTTTTTGAAAGGCTGCGGTGGTCGGAACAAAGTTCTGGGGAATTTGGGGTGCTCTGCAAGGGGCAGTGAATGGAAGAAGGGGAAAAGAAAAAGCTTTCAGTCTTATCTGTCTCCTAGGCCTGTGGAAGGCCAGGGATGCTTCAGAAGTCAGGGAAAGAGGTGGTGGAGAGAAAACCCAGTGAAGGTGCTGTTGTTCCTTTGGTGTGGGCAGATCAGCGAGGTAAGCAAAAAGGAAGTGGCGAGGCAGGCTCGGCCTTGACCAGGCCTGGAGGTTGCACAGGGCTACGCAGGCAAAAGCCAGGCAGGAAGGCAGGCAGACTGGGTTGGTGTGGGAGCAAGGTGCCACTGAGTGCTCTGGTCTGTATGGTCAGAGGAAGTTCTCAACAACCATGTGCAGTTCTAATAAACGCCTCTGATAATGTCCCCCAGACATTATCCATGGGAAAATCCAAAGGCCCCAAAGGGAAGGAGAGAGGAAGGAGAAACGTGTACACAGCCTTGGGACTGTCTAGCACCAGCAGGCCCTGACACCAGGGCAGCCCTCGAGCTCAGTCCCCTTTGTTTCCAGGCCTCTTTGGAAGTCCAGTTGATTCCCAGTTGAGTTGGCAGTGACGGGAGAACTTTTCCCATATTGCAGAAGGCTGGAAACAATACATCAGAGTGAATGTTACCACAATTGTTTCCACTGAAGTTATTTTGGGGGAGTTGAGGAAGATTGTCTATTCCTAGACATTTCCTTCGCCCGATTCACTTTATAAAAATGCAGAGGGAAGAGGCCCACGTTACCACTAGTGTGTTTGGTCTGCCTGTAAGCACGTGCACAGTGCTGGATGCGAGTGGTTCCCAGGAGACCCCAGGGAGCTGCCCTGAACTCAATGATGCTCGTATGGAAGCCCTGAGATTGTACAAGCGTCTTGTTCCTTTCAAAGACTCTCCTAGGCTTGCTTCATCCTTATGACAACTATCAGTGACAGCAGCTTGCAGGAAGATTTGGCCATCTCCTTTTAAATACAACAAAACAGAAGTCTAAGTAGTTTGTCAATGCCTTCTAGCTTGGAAGAGCCAGGTCAGGGCCAAATTCAACCCTTGGGGTCCTCCGGTGATGTAGGGTGGACCAGAGTTGCTTATACATATATTTGCTTCCACTGCCAATCGTTGTGCCAGGTACCAGGTTAGGATGCACTGCAGGTGCAGACAGGGTCCCACAAGAGTCCACTGTGGCCATTAAATAGGGTGTAAGACAGGAAAGATGCGGTTCCCAAAGCTGGACAAGAGAGACAGGGTGTGCATGGGATGACATGCACAATGGGAGATTTGTCCTGTGATGGTGGGGTGGGGAGGGGAGGGGAGGTCAAGATGGAACAGACCAGTCAAATGGTTGGGGAAGTGCCCTCTGTAAATCATGTGGAGTAGATTGATCAGGACAGGACCCAAACACACACCAGGTGGCCTTAACGATGGCCAGAGATCAGAAGGACTACTGCGGGGTTAGGGAGGCAGCAGGGGCTAGGGGGTAGAAAGCCTATGAATATTTGAGGAGAAGACTATTTAGAGAGCATGACAAAGGTGGGGTACAGGCCTTGGACAGAAATTAAGTGACAAATCAGACCCAGTCCCTGTTCTGACACTGCCTGATTTCTTAAAGGAGATGAATTATGGGTGTCACTCAAAGCTGGGTGTGACTAATCCAAAAACAGACAAAAGCCACGGCACTGGGATTTTGGAAGTTTGGATCGTGATCCCTTCCTTTTCTATGATGTGAACCCCTTCTACAGCGGGGACTCAAACCGTCCAGTGTTCCTCTCTGTGGGTTTGTCCTCTCTGGCTTTTGGATTCAAGCATCCTCCTTCAGGAGAGAGACACCCTCACCTGTGGGCCAGCCACCAAGGCTACTGCCCTTCCGGGTGTCCTCAAAGGACCCTGCAGAAGGGAGGGATGCATGTGCTTGACTCACTGCACGACAGCCTGACAGAACAATGCTGCTCTTGGTGTTGGCAGGAGGACCACAGAAAGGAACATCTTTTCCTTTCTTGCCAAGGGAATGTTTCTATTTGACCTGGCGGGTATACTGAAATAATGGTCTGGAGGGTGCAAAAACCACAATGGGTTTTCCGGGCATTTTTGGTGTGTTTGTAAAACACACCCATGGGATCTTGGTGGGGGAGCTCTGTCTCTTGGCTCTCCCTCCCTCCCTCCCTCCTTCCCTCTCCCTCTGTATGTGTGTGTCATATGAATAGAACAGCAACCACTGTCCCTCACCCAGGCAGCCGTGGACCAGCTGGACCATTATGTTATCAGCTGGGCCAGGTAAAACTTATAGACCACGGCTCAGGGCTCTAACACAAGCTTTTTACTTCCTACGGGCAACTTTCAACTCAGGATCTTTGAAATGAATTCCTTCAAGCGAACCTTAAGAGTGTTGTGCACACAATCTGACTTAGGCTTCCATAAAAAGAATATGTTCCTAAGGAGATGACATCATCTGGGACAGGTGAATGAGGTAAGCTGCTGGGGCACGGCTGAGCACTCAGGAGTTTCAGAATCCTGGCAGCCTCTTTTCACCTTGCACATCTCCTTTGTGCTAACCTCCCCCCACCCCCTTAGACTTCTGACTGCCTCTTCAAGTGTGGGGTGACCTCTGATCCACAGCAGACTCCAGAAATTGTTCATCTGCTCAGAACTGGGGAGAGCGGATGCTCTGTGCACAGAGCGGGAGCTGTCTGGGCTTCAGGTTTTTCAGCCGCTTTGGACTGGATGGAATCCCATAGATCCCAGCCCCCAGATGGAGTCCCATAGATCCCAGCCCC
>JADRCC010569102.1:12637-28460 GCA_019843855.1 Hylomyscus alleni
GCCCCCAGATGGAGTCCCATAGATCCCAGCCCCCAGATGGAGTCCCACAGATCCCAGCCCCCAAATGTCACATGCTTTTGAAAAAGCTGCTGGTTGTTCTCCACAATCTGATGTTTAAGGCCCTACTGCTGAAGATCCCGCTTAGTTATATTATTAAAGATACAGAAATTGACCTGGTGCCCAACTAGAAGCTTCAACCATACTGAAAGGTACTCTGTACACAGCCAGAGGAGGAAAGTAATCGTCCATCTTAACCCAGCTTCAAACTCTGTGAACCACAGTGACTTGTCCACAAGATATCCTGGTGCAATAGTGGCACATATGTTTTGGGGTCAACCATATCTATTTGTCTGTCTGTCTGTCTAAAACTTGAATTTTAAAGGCCCATAAAATGAAACCCATTTATCTGATACCTATTCTGCTAAACTGGTCAAGAACCTGAGGCTAGATACAGCATGGGCCCTGGGGGAAACCTACTACGATTTCCCTGTTAAAGAAACATATCAATAAAATGACTCCTACTTACATATTGCTAGACCCGTAGATCAACATTTTTACTCAACTCTCACCAGAGAAACTTCCTCTTGCAGCAGATGGCACTTAACAGAGGCCCACAGCTGGGCAATGTGCAGAGAGTGAGAGACTTCGGAGCACTCAGCCCTAAATGGGATGTCTTCATCAACACCTACAGACCACACCCCTCCCCCCAACCCTTTGCAGAAGAGGAGGTGGAGAGACTGTAAGAGCCAGAGGAGGACTCTAAGGAAACAGCATCTTCCAGACACACCAGAGCTGATGCATGTGTAAGCACTCACAGAGACAATGGCGGCATGCAAAAGACCTGCACCAGTTCAAACCGGACAAAGACCCCAGGGGAAGTGGACGCAAAGCCCCACCCTAACCAAAAGTCAGTCGCTGATGATAACTGCTGGGAAAGAGAAAATCTGGTCTTTCCAGTGGAATGTCACAGTTAGATCAGCTATGCGTCAGGGCAGGCCCTATCCTCAGGAGTAGTTGCCAACAACAACAACAACAATAACAATAACAACAACAACAACAACAACAACAAAAGAGATTACGTTTTTGCTGTATGTGCTTTGTTTTTTTGTTTTTTGTTTTTTTAAAGATTTATTTATTATTATAAATAAGTACACTGTAGCTATCTTCAGACGCACCAGAAGAGGGTGTCCGATCTCATTACGGGTGGTTGTGAGCCACCATGTGGTTGCTGGGATTTGAACTCAGGACCTTCGGAAGAGCAGTCAGTACTCTTAACGGCTGAGCCATCTCACCAGACTGCTTTGTTTTGTTTTTGTTTTATTGGTTTTTGGTTTGTTTTTGTTTTATATTTTGAGAGAGAGAGAGTCAGGAGCTGGGGAAGATAGGGAGGAGTTGGGGGAGGGGAAATAGTATGATCAAAATATATTATAAGTAAAAAAAACCCTTTTAAATAATAAAAAGTTAACCCTATTTTTTTTTTTTTTTTTTAAAGAATGGCATTATGCTGGACACTCTGAAGGGTCCTTCCTGGTATGGAACTTTATGACCTCCTGACTCTCTCACCCTGAGGGAACAGTGGGTGTTCTGCCTTCTTGGCTGGCAGATATATTCCAAGGTTCTCCTCCTCAGTCAGCCATGTTCTAATCTCCAGATGCAGGTTTCTAGAAAATGAGTAAGCGGCTTGGATATTCCACTCAAACGTCATCTGCTTAAAAGGGGGGCCAGGACACTGCACATCCAAACTTCACACTGAGAGAGTTGTGGTCACTCGGTCACAGGCTGAGTTCATTGACAACTTCATCCACAGGTTGTTAAGTGTATTAATAAAAGAAAACTGGATATTCATTGTTTCCATAGTGACCAGGGACCACACTGGTCCATGTACCACATGCTTTTCTTTGGGCTAAACTATGAACTCCCAGCATCCTCAGGGGCACAGCATGAAGAGCTATAGAGGGCTTGGAGCGGCTGACACAGCAGGTTGTCGCAACGGGCAATGCAGAAAAGAACCATTTCTTAAAAGTGTTTTTTTGAATGTGTCTTCCGTGCTGACCTTCTGCGCGAGCCTTGGGCACATGAAATCTAAAGAGAGGTGCCAGGGAGACCCTGGTTCTGGGTGGGGACTGCCCGTCAGCAGCTCCTGTTAGCACTGTGTTTGGGGCTCATGTGCAGGGTGGTACCAGGTTCACAGAGGGCAGTAGCTTGCGGAGGTGAGTGGCAGCATAATTCTTTCCCTTTCTTTCCTTCTTTTTTTTTCTACTTTCCTCTCTACAGAACATTTTATGTGCAGACACTTTAGTGCTGAAATCTTTTCAAAGGCACCTACTTGATCATGATCCCTCAGAAATTCTAGAATGAATTATTAAACAGATGTCCCGTGAGCCCCTTTCAACGACCAAACAGCCAGGATCATAAAAGAAACGGTAGTCTGTTTGAGAAACACAGTGGCCTGGGAACCCTGGGCCCCAAATCTGAGGGGTGGACTAGCTGTGTGATCTTGGGGACAGCTCTTCCTTATTAGAGCCCTGTTTCCTTCTTTAGATGATGTGCTCAGAGGGGTGATGGACAGACTGTCTTCAGGATGTATGTCTAAAAGTGTCACCCCTCCACTACACGACAGAGCAACACTTGCTCCTTCCCCTGGCCACCAGGCTGAGGCAGCCAAGTTTTCCATGTTCTCTGCAGCTGGTCTGGGTACTCAGCCTTAACTTCCTACCCTTGAGCCTTCCCTTAACCCTTCTTCTCCTATCCACTTAGGTCAACCTAGCACAGCACATTTCTAGCTCACATATCAGTGTCCCAGGTGACAACGTTCATAGGACAAATCCTTCAAAGTAACTGGCTGGAAATGAAGTATTTTCAGGAACTAGGGCCATTCCCATAGTCCTTTGCTCTTCAGGCCACTTAAGAGTCTTCTGTCAGCACCTCGAGTTCTCAGCGACTGCTCCCTTAGCAACTAGGTTATGATGTGTTACTCCAGAGTAGATCGTCAATCTGACTTAAGGGTGTCCTGGCTCATTTAAACATTTCCAGATGGGAGGAACTCTCAAATAGGAAGACTAAAAGTTACTAGAAGTTCTACACATGTGGTTCTTAGGACAGTTTGCACTTTATATGTGGTCTTCTGGGACCAGGCCACTCATGGGGATAGGGGAGGGATCATGTTTCTTAGTAACACCAATGGGGAGAGTCCCAGGTGGCCACAGAAGAGACTACTGATACTCTGAGGCCTGGAAGCCTGCGAGAGTAACTTTTTGGGGGATGGCTCTCTTCTCTGCAGTTAGTTTGCCATCTTTCTCTAACACCTTCCGAGTGATTTTATGGTTCCAGTATAGACAGAGCATCAGTTGAGTGCCCTGTCCCCGGACAGGGGACTAGAAGCCAGCTGTTACAACTCTCAAGGCTCACTGGCAGGCATCTTACTACTAAAGAGTTCAAGTTCGAAGGTAGGTAAGGGATGGCTGGAATCCTAAGAGTATTGTCGATGGGTCCCTAGGTACTTCTATCCTGGCAGTTCTTGTGTTCAGGCTCAACGTTTGTAAGGTTAGGGCACAGATTTTTCCCAGGGACCTCAGACAGCTGGATGACGGTTCTTATTCTGCCTTATGTGTCACTCTACTGATTCGTAAAACTGTTGTGTGCTTGCGTATGTGCATGCATGCATGAGTGCCTCTGTGTGTCTGTGTGTGTCCATGTGACCTTTCCTAAAGCTTCTGAAGAACAGGCAAAGAAAAAAAAAACAACCCTACATCTAGCCTTCAGGTACATCAGATTGTTCCCTTTATCCTCTAGCCCCATGACAGCATGCCAGGGGCTCTAGCCACAGGCCAGATTTTTTTCTGTGGATTAAGAGAATGAATCGGGCTGGCAAGGTGGCTCAGCGGGTAAGAGCACTGACTGCTCTTCCGAAGGTCCTGAGTTCGGATCCCAGCAACCACATGGTGGCTCACAACCACCCGTAATGAGATCTGACGCCCTCTTCTGGTGCGTCTGAAGACAGCTATAGTGTATTACGCTGGCGCCCAGAGCGAGCGGGCCGAAGCGAGCAGAAGAGGGCAGCAGAGATCCTGAGTTCAATTCCCAGCAGCCACACACATAATAGCTCACTGCCATCTATACAACTACAGTGTACTCATACACATAAAAATAAATAATCTTTTTTTAAAAAAAAAAGAGAATGAATCACTTTATCCCTTGACTCCCAGACAATCATCTGCTCCACTTGCCCCTGGAGAGCACTGTGAGCAGAGTCCTGCCTGTGCCCCTCTGTTCTGACTTCCCTTCCTTGTGCTGTGTATGACTGTATGTTCACATGCATGGGTGCATGTGTGTCAGGTGCATACGCACATTTGTATGCTTGGGTAGGGAAGCCGGAGGCCAACTTCAGATGTTTCTCAGGTGCTGCTCCACCTTGTTTTCTTGAGACAGGTCTCTTGTGGGCCTGGAACACGCCCCGGTACATTAAACGGGGTGGCAAGGATCGGGCTGCCTGGGATCGTCAGATCACACCACCAGGCAGGCCTGTTTTCTACTGTGGCTTTCTGCAGATAAGCTCAAGTTCCTCTGCTTACAAGACGAGTGGGTAAATGTCTTATCAGAAAGTGTGTCTCTATGCAGATTCAAATAGCTTCTTGCCTAATGATGAAGGGGGAAATGCTACTTCACAGTGTTGAGTCCTGGGAGTCACTGACTTGGCCAGGTGCTCAGCGTCCCTTCCTGGTGCCTCCTGGTTGATGTACCAAGGAGGAGGAGAAAGCGCCTCTTCCAAGGCATTCATTTAAAGTCTCTGTGTGTTTGATCATGGGAATCACCAGTCAAGCCCACATCAATGAGCATTATGGGAAGTAAGCAGGCTGTACCCTGCAAAATGGCAAGGTCACAGAAGAAAGGTTGAGGGAAGAGATATGCTTTGGATAGTTTTAGATAACTAAAAGCCAAATATGATCTTGGGTTCTAAACCAAAAGCAAAGCAAAATAAAACAAAGAAAAGATTAAAAAAAAAAAACCCAACTCCTTAAAAAAAACCTTCATCTACAGAGGGCAGGAATGGGTTAGCTGGCAAACTTTAAATAAGATCTAGAGACTAAGATCTAGTCTATCGATATTCACCTCCCGATTTTGACCATTAAGCTGTGGTTAGGTATTGATATTTAAGAACACTGAGGGGAGATGGCTCTGACCCACGACACATCCCCCAGCGATGCTTTACCTCACCACAGCGATGGAGCCAGTTGACTATGGTTTCAACCGTGAGTTAAAATAAATCTTTCCTTTTAAAAGTTGAGTGATGAGGTATTTTTGTTATAGTGATAAAAACCTAACACATATACCTTTCAGAGTTATTTAATTTTTATAAAAGCATGTTGGAAACAGGACTAGATGGTTATAACTCTTTGGGCTCATACCCTGTAGAACAGTGGTTCTCAACCTTCCCAAGGCTGTAGCTCTTTGACACAGTTCCTCATGTTGTGGTGACCCCAACCATAAAACTGTTTTCATCGCTACTTTGTAACTCTAACTGTAATCTCCCTACCGTTATGAATGGTCATATAAATATCTGTGTTTTCAGATGGCCTTGGGTGACTGCTGTGAAAGGGTTTGGACCCCAAAGGGGTCGAGACCCACAGGTTGGAAACCACTGCCTCTGAGGATGAAGTGTGGCCACAACCTCTTCTTTTCCTGCTTTAGAACCTTACGTGAAGCAAGGCTACTCACTACTGTGAGGTGGGAAGAACTGACAGTCAGAGTCACTTCATCTGACACACCTTAGCAGTGAGGCACAGTAGCTGCCAGGCCACCTTAAGTCAGTGCCACATGGGTGGCAGAAAGCTGGCCTATGCTCTACTGACTGCTCGATACAGAGCTCTCCTGGAGCAATAGGGACCTGGAGAACATGTGGCACGGAATCCTCAGAGCAGGCGTCCGGCTGCAGGGCTGCTCTTGTCTCAGAGGATGAGGCGGCTGCCATTTTCTTTTTTACCAGATCCCACCAGGCTCTGGTATTCCTTCTGGGAATCGCAGCAGAATGGCACATCAGATCCTCCATCAGTGACAGAAACATATGTCTGGGTCTGTGGGAACTGGGCAGGGCCACTCGCTCTACACAGAACTGTCTTCTAAGCTTTTCAGGCTGGAGCCAAAAGGGAAAACCCTTGTCTTTGAAGAACACACAACTATATAAAATGCTTTTATCATCTGACAAGTCCTTCCTTCAGAAGTCCTCCGCTGAGGGCAGTATGTGTGTGTGTGTGTGTGTGTGTGTGTGTGCGCGCATGTGTTTAAGAGAGAGACAGACACACAGAGAGAACAGAGACAGAGAGAAAGAGAGAGACAGACAAAGACACAGAGAGAGAGGGCCCATGTGTGTGTGTGTGTGCTCATGCATGCACGCATGCATGATAAACTGGACCCAGAAGCATGGTAGAGCCTATACAGGAAGAATAAGGTGGGGCGGGGATGGGGGAGATAGGAAATGAATATCTGTAGTAGGACCCTCCGATCACCAAGTGAGAGCACAGAGGGCCAGGCCAGACCGTTTCAGTTCCAGCTACTTGATCTCTGCAGTGAGCTCGGGGCCTCCCTAACGTCAGCTCACAATGGCTTCCTTTTGGGACAGACATTTGTTTGCTGTTTATTCCTGGGTTGGCTTTTGCTTGCCACTCGGTGTGTGGAGGCAGGACTTTGCGCTGACAAGCGATGAGTTTGGGGGCAGCTTCTTTCACTGTCGGTGGCCATCCAGTGCACATGGAGGACGGTTCATCTGCACATATGAAGCATGAGCAGAAGGAAGGAACTCCCCAGAATAGCTACACAGTCTCCCTCCATGTATGGACCAACTGCCACCAACTCTCCACCCAGTTGACGCTCACATGGCTGAGCCGAGCTTCAATGGCCCTGACAATAGGAGCCTCCCAGAAGCCCTGGTCTCTAGGGGTTCTGTCAGGGCTCTAAGGCTTAGGAGTCATGTGGAACACAACCAATAACAGAACACTGGGGGGCTGTGTCCTCCCTGAGTCCCCTAACCCTTCATGACTCCATCCCAGGTCACCAAATACAGCAGGATTCTTAGTCCTTCATTTGAGAAAATTGATGATGAAGAAGAAAGTGATAGAAGGAGAGGTTAGGTTATATCAACCACTTAGTAAATTATCAGCGAGTTATTAAGAGCTGTTGCTACGTACAGGGTACATACTTATAATCCAGCAAGTTGAAGCAGCTGTATGAACGCTTTGAGGCCAACCTGGGCTATGTACACTCAAATCCTGTCTCAATGCTACACACACACACACCACCCTGCCCCATCCCCACCAAATTAACCCACATTTGCTGGTTTTGTTATTTGGTCTTGTTATTTGTTATTTGGTTCTGATATGACAAATATGAAGCCCAGGGATACAGTAATAGGGTGTATGCCTAGAGCGAGAGAAGTCCCGGGTTCTAATGCCAGCACCACAAGCGAAAATTCAAATGGCAGCATTCATGAGAGTCCTGGGGAAGTCTGTGAAAACACAGATCTGGGTTCAGCCTCGAGCTTCTAGTTCACTTGGAGGGAAGAGAAATCCAGGAGTTAGGAATCTGTACTGGTAAATTTCCAGGGGAATTATGACACTGATGAAGGGGAACCCCACTTTGAGAACCTGACGCAGAGTTAAGTGTGTGCTCAGCTAGGAGCTGGAGCACACCAGGGTCATGTGCACACCCCGGTGACGAGGAAGGGGCAACCCTGTTCTGTTCTATACATGCATGAAGTGTGCTCTGACTCTCTGGGTCAGGCAGAAGAGGCCTCAGGCACAGGCCCCATCTTGCTGGCATCCCGTGGCAAAGCGCAGGAGCAAACCAGCCATTCCAATATGCTTGATCTGGCCCCATGTTTCCCCAAGACCCCCAGCTCAGGTGACTACGCGATCGCACACATTGCTGATCTCTCTTGGGCTCGACACCACCAGCCCCCAACTGGCTGGGCAGGACTCCGAGGCCTGGGATTGTGCAGCGGCTCACAATGGAAGGAAGAGGGTGTAGGAGGGAGGTCCCTGCGCTGACCCTGGTATTGTTCTTGGGCCAGAAGAAGGCTTCCTCCACCCAGCTACTGCAACACCAGAAAAAAAGCGACATCAAGCCAGTGAGAGTCAGCGCGTCCTGGGGGGGCCGCCTGCTGGTGCTGGCCTGGGAGCTGGGGCCCATTCACAAATGCCTGCCGGAGAGCACGTAGCCCTGTCCGCCCCCACCGCCACTCCTGGAGACAGAAGCCTGGGTAAACGAAAATAACCGGCTTCTCCGCCTTCAAACCTACCGCTGCCAGGAAGGAGACCAGAGGCGGCCCCTGGCTCATAAAGGGAATAATGGATACTTCACACTCTCACAACACCTTCCCCTTCTCCAGCTTCAGGGCTCCTTCCGCTGGCGGATCTCAGGCGAGAGAGCAGGAGGTAGACCGGCATGCAACCTAGCTTACCCAAACTGGCCCAAGCCACCAGGAGCATCCCTAAAGTGGTGTGTGTGTGTGTGTGTGTGTGTGTGTGTGTGTGTGTGTACATGTCTAGCTCTTGCAAACTGCCATTAAGGTGAGTGGTGAGGCCACAGGGGAGGGTAAGATTGACGCACCCTCCACGGGCCATAGGTGCTGTCCTAGCAGAGATTAGTGTACCAGTGGTTAGAAGATGCATTGCCTCTGTGCACCCACAGGTAAGGCCTAGTGGGCCAACTCATGGTCTGCTCCCAGCCCTGAGTGCTTGGCACCTCTGCTGGCCGCCTCTTCCCGAGCCCCGCTCACCGTCCATCAGGGTAGCACAGGGAAGGGCTGGTGCTTTTGCCATAACATTAGCCCTGAAGCAGGTAGTGTTTAGCCCGGCCTCCCTTAGGCCTGGGACTCTACTTCCCACAAAAGCTCTCCAGCGGCCCACGCTGGCTCTATGATCATCCCCTCATGACTGATGGAGCCTTCTGGAATTCAGCCAAGGATTATGGGTATGGTTTGGCTCAGAGCGGGACATGGAGCAGATAACCTTTCCAGTGGTGGTAAGATCTATCATTTACAGTCCCTAGCCTGACCTGAACCGAATAGCCAACCTAGTAGCTGCTGAGTTGTGTACAACTGGAGAAATTCCCATTGACCTCTGCCAGGAGGTCTCAACAGAGCCCAATCCATGGCTTCCCAAAGCCTTTTTTCATTTCACTCAAGAACATCCAGCCGAGCCCCTATGTGGCTCTGAGCCTCCGCCAACTGATCCTGATGCTTACAGAACCGTCCCCGCAAGGCCCCACCCCTACTCTCCTTCTGTTCAGTACCATTACCAGCTTACTGCCCTTTGCTGCCCTGTTCTCTTTTCCTGATACCGTCCCCCCCGCCCATACAACCAAGACTGAGTTCAAGGCTTGCCTCCTCTGGGGAGCACAAACACACGAGGAGTCATGAAACATGAGACACACTCACAGCTGCCCTAGCATCAGGTCCCCAGGAGGCCCAGGGAGGCTCTGAGGGACGATGCTGTCTGACTTACTCAGGATGGCTTCAAAGAAGAAAGAGAGGGACGCTTTGGGAAGGAGTGGACAGGAAACAAAGAGGACTGAGTGCCTGGGAGAAGCTCCCAGCCTCTCTAGTGAGCTGATGGCAGGCATTCCTGTAGCACTTAGTTTGAGGGAACCACAGGAATCCAAGAAAACCTCTGTCCCCAGCCACTCCAAGACACCCAAGAATGGCTCCTCGTCTGTCAAGCCTGTCCTTGCGTGTTCACCCTGATTGGAACTGGGCCTGTGAAGGAAGCACTCTGCAAAGGCAGCTTACACATGCCCGTCCATCTCTGTGCGGCTCACGCCTTGGACTCCTGCCTAGTCTCACAATGCCAAACAGGCAAACGATCCTCACTGTGCAGCTGAAGAAATGGAGACCCTCACAGGATTATTATTATTTTAGATGAGGTGTGTGATGCTCCATGGAGGGGAATGGCTTGGCTTTCTTCCTATTGATGTTAAGGACTGGATAGGAAATGCTGTAGGGTTTGGAGTCAACAGGGCGGTGACCTGGCTATACAGCTCTACAAGCTCGGTGACCAATGCTGCCCCAGCCAATGAGCAAACAGAGAGCAGAGGCTATACAGCAATAAAACTTGCAAAAAAATGGTCAAGAGGACTAGACTCAGTGTGTGGACTGCAGGATGCCAGACCCTGATCTCATTCTGGATCATATAAGGATGGTGAGCTCCTTGGACCCCTAGAAGCCAGCCCTACCCAGTTCCGAGGGCGGCAGCTGCCACCTCAGATCCTGGCTGCCAGTATTCTATTCCTCATGGGAGTGGGAAGGGCCCGTGAGAACTTGCTCGGGCTCAGCCAGTTGCTTCTTCCCAAGGGCCCTTCTTGGTTGTCAGCACCAGAAGTCTTCGACTCCCAAGCAGTCATTTCTATAAAAGACTCACAAGTGGTGAAAATAACAGTAGGCTCGACTCACTAGCACCGTGCTCACTGTTCCCACGGGCCCTGCTACCTGGGGCCTCAGACAGGAAGCCAGGGATTGAAGAGCTTCTGGTCGCCTTTATTTTTATCCTGGTTTTGTCCTAATTGAGGAGACTCTAGGGGAGGGGAGGATGCAGAGGTGAGGGGCTCTCGTAGGTAGGTACTCATCTTCAGTCATCAGGGAGGGAAAGCTTTGGAAATCTGTCTGATATTTGACCCTTCCTTAAAACTGTCATAAGGATTTTCCTCCTATTTCCCCCACCCCCTTCCATATGGATTACCTTCAGAAGTAGAGAGAAAAGACGGCCACTTTCTCTGTGCCAATCAAGAAATGGCATTCACCTCTAACTTGCACGTCCTTTGCTGCCTAGAGCCAGAAAAGTGGTTTGCAGAACTGCTGCCTCTTCCTCACTGTTAACAAGTGGGCCTGGCTGTCCAAATCCTAAGGTAACTGACGCCGCTCTCCAGACTATAAAATGATAATGGAACGAACCAGTCACTAGGCGGCTTTGAGAATTCAGGGACAGGACATACAGGCTCTATTCACAGCACCTATGAGGTAGAGATAAATGTCCTGGACCAAGGTACAGAGTGAGTGTAAGACCCTGGGGACAAGAGCAATCGGGGCTCATTTACATCCAATCATGAGCCCCTTGGACATGTCCATGTGCAGCTAACAAGTAGTGAGCGAATGAAGAGAAGCATACAACTGGGCAGTGGTGGCGCACGTCTTTAATCCCAGCACTTGGGAGGCAGAGGCAGGCGGATTTCTGAGTTCGAGGCTAGCCTGATCTACAGAGTGAGTTCCAGGACAGCCAGGGCTACACAGAGAAACCCTGTCTCAGAAGAAAAAAAAAAGAGAGAGAAGCATACGATCAATATAGCATGTGTGTGACGGGCACCAAGAGGAAGAGGGAGAGGCAGAGAGCCCAGGGACAGCGTAGCTCCAAAGGTCTGACTGGGAAGGCAACATCTGACCAGAAGACGTCAAAATGAACTCAGTAAAAGAACTCAGTATCTCCTCAGCTCTAAATAGGATGTGTTCATCAAACGCCTCCCTTCAAGGGTCAGGCAGCCATGAAGAAGAGGAGGTGGAAAGACTGTAAGAGCCGGGGTGGTGGGCGACCTCAAGGACATGTTGTCTTCCAGACTCAACAGGGCTGATGCACACACAAACTCACAGAGACTGTGACAGAATACATAGGACCTGCATAGGTTCAAGCTAGACAAAACCCCCCAGCAATTGACACTTGCCAGGAGACGGAAAATAAGTTTTCTCCAACTGAGTCTCACTGGGTCTATCAGCTATACTCCAGGGCAGGCTGCATGTCTAGGAGCAGCTGGCCAACACAAAACAGACTCCATGTTTGTTTGTTTGTTTTTGTGAACTTTTTTTTCTTTTGTCTTGAGAGACAGAGAAGGACTATGAAGTTGAGTCAAGAAGGGAGTGGGAAAGTCACAGGAGGAGTTGGAAGAGGGGAAAGAATAGGATCAAAATATATTGTATGAAAAAAATTAAAAGCCAATACATTAAAAAAAATTAAGGACACAGGTGTCTTCAAGAGAGCACTTGGTGTGTGTTAGCAAGTGCTAGTCATTGCAACATGTGCATTGGTGGTGTCTCACTGAGGGAACACTAGGGAATGCCGTGCACCATCTGCAGGGAAGGGACCCAGGCGCTGCATTTGAACCCAGTCCATCAAAGGTACCCAGTCAGTACTCTTGCACGGAATGAGAGAAGTCAGAAGGCTCCTCCCACAGGACTTCGAGGTGACTAGGAGCTGCACAGCCTTAAGGGCTGAGGGCTGGGCCATGTGCGCGTGCGCGTGCACGTGCGTGCGTGCGTGTGGCGTGTGTGTGTGTGTGTGTGTGTGTGTGTGTGTGTGTGTGTGTGTGTATGCATGGAGCTTAGTGTTCATGTGACTTTTGTGCCTAGGCATTTTGGGATATTTTACTAATCCTATGCCTATGAGTTCACAGATCCCGGAAGTTTCCAGAAGACTTGGCAAGAGAGATAGCACAGCCCCGGGGAACGACAGTCACTCTTTCCCATCTGGAGGGTTGAAGAGTTGGCCACAGCCCCTCCAGCCGCAATGCCTGTCAGATGCCTGTTATCACACGGTAACAGTGCCACCTGCTGCAGGACCGGGGCAGCTCCTGCCCCAACACCAGTTTTTACTTTGCCAAGTATTAGATGAATCATGGGAAATGCTTGGCTATCATTTTATGGGTGGCTGATTTTCATTTTGAAATTACCTTTGCCCCTTAGGTTCCCAGGGCGTGAGGTGACTGTATAACTTTCACCCAGTCTTCATTTGATGCACGGTGGGGGAAGAATCTAAGAGCTTTAATCCTAATTACTATTCTCATCTGTGTCTTCTGCCCTCTCTTGTCCTCTTGTGTGGGGAAAAATGCTTCAGACACACTCTCCTGAGGTCAAAAGGCTACTTACTGTCCCCTGGGCCTTTTGGGGTCCACCAGAGGGAGTGTCTTGGGCACATTCATGAGGCAAGACATTCCATTTGACTTAGTTATGCAGGATGTTCAGTAAGAGCCTGGCCCAGTTTCCCTAATCCAGCTAATCCAGAGCCAACTAATAACTATTGACAGGCGTAGAATTTAGTTTACAAATTTCCTAGCAGAGACGCAAAACGAAGAAGTAAGGTATACTGTCACCCCTGTTGCCAAACAAATCACAGATGGCATACCATTTGCCTGAAAGGAACAAAACATGTCCCTCGCTGGGCATAGTGGCACGTGACTATAAATCCCGCACACGGGAGGCAGAAGGTGAGCTGGTGTAAGTTTGAAGTCAGTTTGGGCTACACGGTGAGATTTGTCTCTAAAACAAAACACCAAAACAACAACAACAAACCAAACCAAACCAAAAATTCCTCAAAAAAACCACCACCACTACCACCAACAAAAACAACACACACACACACACACACACACACACACACACACACGTTTGTATAGGAAAAACTTAGTCAAGACATCAGATGATTCAACTAACACTGTCTTTCTAAAGAGTTTTACAGAACACACAAAAGGCACCCGAGACGTGAGCATGGGGGTACAGGGGCATTCCATCAGGACATCAAGGCTCCTCTCTGTCCCCTGGAAATGTGAAGGAGACCCCAGGGGCTGCCTAGAGATTGGAAGGATGTCAGCATGTCAGCTTGGTATCTCTCTCATGAAAGCTGCTGAGCAGGCTGAGGTGGGGTGAGATGGGACAGAGAGAGACTCAGCAATGAAGGGAAATGGCTCGTGAAGCCACTCCACCTGGAGGTGACAACGCCCAGGCTGGGATTTCCTTTCGCAGTGGGACGGAGGTGAGGCCAGGGATCTGCAAGAGGAGCAGACCCATTCCTTTCCCTGAATTTGAACTGGGATGGCTCAGCTCATGGACCCCTCATCTGTCCCCTTGCGTGGCCTACCAGTTCTTGTCCTTCCAAGGAGAGAGGTTGATCTTTTCCAGCTCCCCAAACTCACATCGATGCTTCATGCTCAGGCACCTTGGGAAGTCCGTTGTCCTTCTTGCCTGTGTAACTCCTCCTGGGGGTAGCAGCCACATGCTCTGAGGGTTCCTGGCGATCTTATCATAGTAGAGGGTGTTTGGCCCTGAGTGGTGTGTCTTTTACTTCTTTTCTCTCCTCAGAAATCCGAGTACGGGCGTTTTGGGACAATCTGGTCACTGGGCATTGATAGGAAAGATTTGATTGCTGGGGACCAGGGCTCCTTGCTCAACCAGACAAGGAGCCCGCAGGTGGTGCATCGACGCCCTCTAGTGGCAGAGCGGTGCATCGACGCCCTCTAGTGGTAGAGTGGTGCACTGACACCCTCTAGTGGCAGCATGCAGTCATCCATGATGGTAACTGGACTCCCGCCCGCTGCACTGAGAATGGCAGGCAGACCGTGCCGTTCAGTTGATAATGCTGTGCCGCAGTAGCATATCAAAGTTCCCCAGGACCCCAACATATGGTCTTCCATGTGGGTCCCAGGCTCTGTCTGCCCTGCCTTATGGTTTCACCACCCAGAGTGACTGAACCCTGAGTGCCTTGGACTTTCACCCAGCCCAGTCTCCCGCTCTTCCTCCCCGCCTGCTGCCACAGGGGGACGGACCTTGGTAACTCTTACATCACCAGCTGAGGTGGCTCAGTAGGTGAAAAACACTTGCCTCACAAACAGGAGGACCTGAATTTGACCCCCCAGAAGCCACATTAAATATATGTGCTTGCAATCCCAGCATTGAGGAGAGAGAGACAGGGGGATTCCCAGGACTTACTGGCCAGCCAGTTTAGCTGTCAAGCGCCAGGCCTATGAGAGATCCTGTCTCAAAGGAAGCAGAAGGAGTGTCTGAAGAATGACACCTGAGGTGGTCCTCTGGCCTCCACAGAACATGCACACACACACACACACACACACACTATATATAAAAGGGGAGGGGACAAAGCCAAACCTCACCTACGTTGGCCCTTACTAAATGCTATTTGTGGGTAGGGAGCCGTTCTTATAGCTGGGGTTCCTAGAGATGCAGGTGTGATCTCTGGACATGGACACCTACTTACCCCAAGACTACAGATAGCTCTGAGGGTTTAGGCCCACAGGTCTCAATAGCAATGGAAATGTCTATGGTTTGCCCAAAAAGGGATTCTCCCTAGGCCCCACAGTTCACTGTAAAATACACCCAGGGAGGACTGCCAGGGGTAGGGTCCTGGGCTCTGGCTACAGGGGCTGGACCAGAGAACACTGTCACATCTGATCTCCAACTGAGGACATGCCCCGCCCTCCCGCCCCCCCCCTCCCCCCAGTGCTCCCAGGAGAACTACCACAGTCATTAAGCCTGGAGCCACTGGGGTCCTCTGCTCTCAGCAAGGCTTTGGAAAGTGAAACAACCTGGGGAGGAAGGTGGCGCCCAAAGGGAGAGGACTCAGACTGTCACCCTAAGGGACTGTGACCTGGGCAAGATGCCAGCGTCTGGGCATTTACAGCTCTAACGACGGGGCATTCGGTCTGTGACTCTTGTCATTTCCTTGAAGGGACCGTGTCCTTCCTGAGGAACAAACGCCATTCTCTGTAAAAGGCCGGGTCAGAGAACCTACCTGAGAAGGTTAGTTGAGTGAGGGAAGGAGAGAGGATGATCGGTGCCGGTGCCTGCTGCACAGTGAGCAGCTGCCTGCCCCCACCCCCATTGCTTTACAGTCGAGTGTGGTCATGGGACTAATTCTGTCCAAGTAATTCTTGTGCGACCAAATGTTTAAGACCCAGGGCACGAACCCCTTACTCTTTCTCTGCCAGGGCTACCTAAATACCCTTAGGGTGGCAAGACTACATACGGAGTCCAACTGGACCCCTGAATCCCCGAGGATACAAC
>JADRCC010569103.1:1747-14524 GCA_019843855.1 Hylomyscus alleni
AAAAAAAAAAAAAAAAAAAAAAAAAAAAAAAAAAAAAAAAGCTTAGAAAGTTGCAAATACCTACGTATCTACAGAATTTCTTCCTTTTCTGTTATTGAAATGGTATCTTGCTATGTAGCCCAAGCCTGCCTCTATCTAATTGGTTACATAGCCCAGACCAGCCTCAGTCTTGAGATCTTACTGCTTCAGTCTCCTAAGTGCTGGAATTGCAAGCATATGCTGCTATACCTAGCTTTACAGAATTCCTGTATAGGGGTAACAACATTAAATGGGATGACAAAGAAACATTTATTTCTAGATAGGGTCTTGTGCATCTGACCTCAGACTTGTAATACAGCCAAGAACTGTATTGAACTTGAACTTCCAATCTTCCTGCCTTCCAGAATTCTGGGATTACAGATTTGCCACCATGCCTAGATTTTATGTGGTCCTGGGGATTGAACCTAGGATTTTGTGCAGCAAAACAAGTGGTCTACCAGCTAAGCTACATTCTCACCCAAAGGAATATCTTTTGAAGCTGTACTGTTTAGTAAAGCTATAGAATTATAAAAGTACCAAAGCTTCTTACAAATATACTTTATTTGAACCATATGTATGCATGTATGTATGTATGTATGTGTACATGAGCGCGTGCATGAGTGTGTGTGTGTGTGTGTACGTGTGTATACCACATGATATGTGTGGAAGTCAAAGAATAACTTGTGGGAGTTGTTCTCACCTCCATCATATGGGTACTAGTGATGAAACTCAGGTCAAAGGCTTTGTGGCAGGGGCCTTCACCCGCTGGGTCATCTCAGTAGCCCTTAGTCACACTTTAAAATGACCAAGAGCATAACTACTGTGATCAACAGTGAATGTTACTCTTATGGTGTTGTTGTTGTTGTTGTTGTTGTTATTAACCTTGGGATACCACATGGAAACATTTAGGGGTTCCTAAGCTACCTCTGAGTACCAGTGTCCGATCTCCAGTCTCGAGACTAGCCAGAGCATGCAGTTTCATTTGCAGTCTGGAAGGACTTTCGATGCAGAGTGGGCCTTCCCTGTTATCAAGTAAACAACTCTAACGTCACCAGTGCTGCATCCCAGACACCCCAGATGGTAGCTTAATAGCCTGAAAGAATTAATAGCACACCTCTGAGCACATTATTCACCCAGAGAATAGTTCAGGCAATGTGAAGAATCTGGCCCATTATAGCCCGCACAATTGCTAAGTAATATGCAATCATAGAAATGAAGCATGGCATATGGTAATCCCTTTACTATATTGAGATTCATTGTAATAAAAGTGCTGTTCAAAACCCTCATGGAAATTTGAAAGGCATACCTTTTTTTTCTGGAAGAAACATCACAATGAGACAGGCCAGTCCTCCAAGGCACAGAAACGCTGCTAGTGTCCGCCTCCGACCAAACCTAAACAATGGGAGGAGACAATTTCACATGTCTCTCTAAAGAACCTTATAAAACCATCTTCCCTCTCCTGCAACTTTCCTACTTAAATGTTCTCAATTTAATTTTTTTTTTGAGTGGATGGCAAATGGAGCTGGTCAGGAGACAGATCAGGATATAAATAAGCACGAAAAGGGGAACCCACTGGATGGCAGGGTCAGATCATGTACACAGGGAATGAATCATTGTATTTCCAAGAGCATGCACTGTGGCGGGACTGCTTTAAATGCACACCCCCCATGACCTCATTGAATCCTAATAACAAATGTGTAGGCATGTATGGCGTCTTTTAGAGACTCAATCCATTAAAGAGAACAGAGTCCGCTAGTTTGTTTTACTCTCTAGTCACCTCATTCTTATGGTGTTAAAAAATTTAAATGCAAGGTTTGTTGGTCTTTGTCTCAAGCCTTTAGAAATATAAACAGGAAAAAATTCTTGCTAGTGGTTTCAATTTAAGTAAAATGTACTGTACACTTCAATTTCCAAATAAGTGAACCAAGCTTGGAACAAAGATGTAACATTAGTCTCCACTCTCAAGCAACAGGCCAGCAACAGGCCAGCTCTGCGGCTAGGAACCTCACTATTTACTTGTAATTCTGATAACTAATTTGTTAGGATAGTTTTAGGATTGCTGATTTTAGACTAAGTACAAATGGAAGCATAGTGGGGGGACTTACTAAAGTCAGAAAGCTAGCATGTGGCTCAGACTAGAAGGAAACCCAGTTTGCTTGACCCCAAAGACACTGAACTTCTCCCCTGCAGATTCCAGCCCTGCCTTGAGGCAGTAGCTGCTGGAAAATAGGAAAGGTCTGGTGTCTTTTTGACAGCTATTTTTCCAGTTTATTTTTAACAGCTAGCATGCAATGGCTTTTGAGTGATATTGACCACTATAGGCAAAGCCTGGGCATAGGCTACCCTCATGAATAGTTCCTGGTGATACTAGAAGTGACCATCAGGGGCATACACGGGAAACCTGTAGTTGCAAAAAAAAGAGGATGTGCCCTTCCAGGGATGCCAAGTGTGATGGCTGGCCTGCTTCTGGGACCATGGTGAGAGTGAGTGACGGTCACCAGCAGAGGATTCAGGTAAGGTGTCTGCAATGCTCTCTGGGAGGAAAGCCTCCAACCGAGCAGAGTCTTGCATTTGGCTCTCAGCTGAAGCAAGTTGTCAGGCTGGGCAGGCAAGCCGGGGGTGGGACTATAAGGGCCCTGCAGCTCCTGGCAGCCGGGAATGGGGCTATAAGGGCCCTGCAGCTCAGGGCAGCCGGGGTGGGGCTATAAGGGCCCTGCAGCTCAAGGCCCTGTGCTTTTGCTGACTCTTCCCTTCCGCTCACTAGCCCACCCCTATTCTTAGCAATGTTTTACTCTTTGCTTTTTATGAACAAAAGTAAACACAAACCTGGCACGGGTTGGCCCGGCACCTAACATTTGTCTCCTGGTCTTTCTCTATCTACCTCCCGTCAGATACTGGCCAAAGGTCAGCATATTTTCCTTGGCACTCTGGATAGCACTGTTTCTGTGGCCTCCATGCATGACTTGAAGGCCTGACCTTCTCTCTGTCTTCCCTGTGCCCGGATTTCCAGCCTGCCTGCCCTGTTATTTTTCTTTCAAACTCTAATAAAATTGTCCTCAAGTGTCCTTCCAAGTCTGTTCCTAACCTCTTTCATTAACGAGGCTAAATAACTCTTAAAGGATTCTTGGCTTCCTGATTAATAGTAGAGTGCTGGGCAGGGTTATAGATTGGGTTGAAATGATAATGTCCAGACGATAAGAAACAGCACAACTTACCTGGTCCCTCAGTCACTAAATAACAGAGGGGCTAAGCAGACAGACAAGGACGCTGATCTCTGTAAAATAACTTTTGGAGTTTCACTCCCTTACTCACAAGTAACAAAAGCAGGGAATACTCTGCCCCTTCCTAGTAGTTCTTAGGAGGTAGGGAGTCTTTCTAGTTCTGTCAGGTTCTGTCTTAAAAGAGCTTGTAAATCCTGAGTTGATGGGATTCTGTCTACCTGGAGCGGATGACCACACTGCTCATGTTATGAAGCTACATTGACTACTCACTGACTACTGAGTTAAAGCCTACGTAAGCATTCATATCCACCAAACTCAAGAACCACTACTATAAAAAGTGAGTTTAGCTGCATTTAGCCTGAGAGAAACTGATGGACCGTACTGGGCATTCACTGTCTAAGGCCATGGAGCATGACAGTTGGGTACGCACATGTGGAAGAACCTCTGTGGTATGCCCACTTGCCACCCATACTCACCATCTTTGGTTAATCAGGTAGATGCAGAGAGGGTAGGATGGAATCTCTATGAGACCAGATAAAGCCAGGTTGGCATAAATGCTGCCCCCAAGGTCACCTGCACTCAGGGTGAGACCGTAGTACACCAGGCTACACACAAACCTGTATTTGAGATCAAAGGACTGAGAGGTGAGAGGAAAGTCCACAGGACAGAAACAAAAATTTTTTTAGGAGAGATTAAACAGTACCATTCAATATACTACCCTCTGCTTCAAATAATGAGTTTTACTCTCCCACTGAACTTTCTATCTTAATCTAAATTTCTATCCTATTAAGAAACAAAAGCATAATGGGGCCTTGGGAGTGATTTATGTCTACATGTTCTATAAAGAAAATGGATGTATAGTTCCTGCTTGAGAAAAGACATTGTTCCTGCCTCCTCAAGCGAATCTACACAGCGGTGAAAACAATGGCCCTATTCTTACTTTATTGGTCCAGCAGCACTCTAGGGAACACAGCCTGTGGCCTCGTGATATTATCAGAAGGGCTGGACAGAGCCTTCTATGGGGAAAGCCAATAGGGATGGCCAGAGAATGCCTGGATCCTCAGGTGGGTCATCTGCAGGCCACAGAGCCTGGCTCTCCATCTCCCTAGAACCCTAGTCACTTCCAATCTAAGGTCTTCAGCGGGCACACATACTAGAGACCAGACTAGAGGAGAAAAGGCCAGGGTCACAGCAGAGCAGGAGCTCCTGGGAAGATCAACAGGGAGGAAAACTCTTGAGAGGCATTAGCTCATTTCTGCGCACCATCATTTGAAGTTCACACTTAGGAAGAAGCACCTCCCAGCCCTGGTATTGTGCCAGACACATGCCTGTCTCCTGCAGTGGGGAATGATGTACCATCTGAGTGCCAACCTGAAGCTCCAAATCAGGCGGAAGTGCTCAGAGGAACATCAGCAATTAGCAAGCTGCTGTATCAAAATCACAACACAAAACAGCTGGTCCTAACAACCCTGAGCCTGGCCTTTACTGGTGTACGAACACAGTGGGTAAACCACAAGTTCCTAACCAAGCGATAGATTACCTGGGCTTTCCAACTCCTCTAGCTGATCATCTGTTGCAGTTCACAGTGGCCAGTGCTTGTTAAACAGGCTGCTCATTTGCTTCTACTTTGTTTTCCTTAGAAAAAGCCTGGTATGTGTGGCTGCACTGGGCTCATATGGCAAAGGGAATACTTTACTCTTCCCTCTACCAAAAAAACATACAAGTGGGCCAAGTGTCCTAGGCTATGAAGGACAGGCCAGGTATAGCTCAAAGACAAAGCAGTAGAACATTTGGCCTATGTATAATGCCATTCACTTATATCATGCACACGCACACAAATGCACCCAGACACACATGCACATAGGCACACACATAGGCACGCAAGCTCGCTTGCATGAATGCTCGCTTACACGTAAAAGGTAGACGCTTTCTCCAAAGCAGCTGATGGAGCATGTGACAAGCAAACTCACAGCTGGGTTCCTGTGCTCTCTGTATTTGCTTCTAGGTAGTAAGAACCTCTAATGAGCAGTGTAGACACTGTACTGCAGGTTTAGTTTTCAAGGGTTCTCTTATACCTTCATACCTTTAACCCTGGGTCTTTGACAGTCACTATCCACTTATTCCCTGGGATGGGAGCCACATAATTGTCTCTCTGAAACTTCCTTCTTCAAAAGGAGCCACCTAGAATCCTGGATGCCCCTTATATTAACTTAGAAGCATTCAGAGAGGCAGGCTGGAATACGCTGAGTGAGTGAGTGTCAGGCTCAAGAGTGTTAGCCCTTCAACTACCAACTTGGTGGGTGGTTTTGACCAGCCTTGGGAGCCCATCAGTGCCAGAAATAATATTTCCAAGACAGCCAAGGGGTTCACACAGCAAGCACTGAGGTGAAAGAGCCTTGGTGTTTTGGTTTGGTTTGGTTTTTATGCAGCCTGGTACTGACATGGGGGTAGGCAAGCTTCCTGCAGGCCTGTGGCTGCAGGTAACCCTGATAAACAGGTTATCAAGAGACCTTTAGCATTCAAATCGAAGATTCCATAACATTTCTCGGAATTACCAGATGAACATCAGGATCAGAGTATGTCCTAGGAGGATCCGGTAACGAAACAGATCCAGGAAGCTTCCAGTTTCCCTGTAGTTCCTGTTGGCCGGATGTGTTAATGAGAATGTGCACTTGAGCTTGCGGTTCCTCTTGGCAATGAAGTACAGAGCCTCTTCCGCCTCACTCAGCCGACCCTGGGAGTATAACCAACGAGGTGATTCAGGAATGAATCTGAAAGACACGTCATTAAAGGCTGGATATTCATACAGGTGCACGTGCAGAGGAAGGAGACAAACATCCCCTTGGTAGGTGGCTTCCCGCATCCTGGCTCACTTCCTTCGCAAGCACAAAATGACTTCCCCAGTGACACACCAGAGAGAACAAAGGGATCACCTGAACACTGTGGTGACAGTAAACGGTGGCTCATTTTTATCAGTTGGAACTGAGCTTTTCAAATATTGGTTTCAATAAAGGTAAATAGTTTCCATTTCCTTTTAAATAAGTTTCAGTAAGTGAATGGCAAATCTCCAATACTGGAGGATGCATGATCCTCACAAAGCACATGCCAGGCTCAGCTCTGAATCTCCACTAGATGTTGTTGATAGACAATACGGCAGCGGGTATAGCCTAGCTTTTTATTTTTCTGATCTCACTGGGTAGAACAGGCTGGCCTCAAACTTGCTCCAAAGCCCAGAATAACTCTGAACTCAAGACTTTCCAGAGTGCTGGGGTTATAGGCTCGTTCCACAAAGCCTAAACAACTAGGAACAACTAGGTTCTTAAGCTCTGGAAAAGTCTAGCATTGAGATAGAAATTTTTATCAAACAAAACATTTCAAAGGTGTTTGTAACATAATAGCACGTTATTTAGGAGGAAGCATGAAACAGTGTAACAGATCTTTGTCACTTGTGAATGTTCACTGCTTCAAAATACTCAAACCATCCAACACCCCAGCTTTTGAGGGTTGGGAGGAGCTTTCCTGTTTTACTAGAATTGCAGAGAATAAGAGTTGCTGGCAGTTAAAGGGCATTTCCTAATACAGCCACAAGGTGTCGAGCCACTCTGGGCTAGGGCACTAGTGTCTTCACACTTTCAAAATGTAGGCACTGCATGGAGTTTGCTTCATCATTCTGTTTTAGGAGGCTCCTCAAAGATGTGGCAGGATGGAAGCCTTTTAAAAATTTATAGTGTGTGTGTGTGGGTGGGTGGGTGGGTTATATGTTGTCTTCTTAAGAGGCCAGAGGAGGATGTCAGGTCCTCTAATCTATCTGTTCTTTGCCTTATTCCTTTGAGGCATGGTCTCTTACTGAATGTAGAACTAGGCTGGTGGCCAGCTATTTTCCTTGGGTTACTGGTGCATGTGTTCACATTCAGTTTTTTACATAGGTACTAGGATTCGACCTCAAGTCTTCAAGTTTGCAAAGTAAGCACTCTTACCCACTGAACTGTCTTTCCAGACTGGATGCCTTCCTTACTAAACACAACATCAAAATACTTTATTTTTTAAAAGCCCAATCAGATATTTTCTGCCTTAAGTCAAATTTTGATGAATAAAATAGGTTGGGTTTTTTTTTTCTTCAAATTCCTGCTACTTCTAGGTAAGGATGGTGAGAGTACCAAGCACTACCAGATCTGGAAGCATGGTAGACAGCTGCTCTGTCAGTAACCACTGGTAAGGATGGTGAGAGTACCGAGCACTACCAGATCTGGAAACATAGTAGACAGCCGCTCTGTCAGTAACCACTGAGTGGGCATTTCCACTCTATACAGAGTAGGATAATGGGTACTAAGAGGAAAGATGGTGGGACAAAAAGGAGTTTTTACAGAACTTACCCACTGGGGTCAAGGACACTCAAGTACAACCCTGGACTGTCAATCAAAGCCATTTATAATGTCTTGTAAAATCCTTTAGGCACTTCTTGTTGCATTTAATTACTGATGTGGACTAATATGTAAATAACCAAGTCAACACTGTTCTCTTGGAGCTGTATCTGCCAATGATCAAGCTTGACCCACTGACCCAGATGCATGCAGAGCTACTGTGTACACGATCTGATTGAGTCTTCGTGTAAACAAAAAGAACTGTTAAGAGACAGCTAACCTGCCCATGCAGAGAAAACATATGAATTAAACTGGGCAGAGTTGGTAGGAATGTGAAAGAACCAGCAGGAAATGTATCAAAATCCTGACATGATTATGGGTTGTTAATGGGAGCCATGCACTCCCTCCATCAACCATACTGAAGATGACATTTGGGAGTGAGGATGCTTTTAGAAGCCGTGTATCCTTCTCCTTCTGTTCTCTATTGTTCATGCCCTGACGTCATTTTCCAGTGAGGACAGTTCTCAGCTAGCACTAAGCAGTAACTAACTCAGACTGTATACTCATGGAAAACAAAAAGACACAATGGCTCATGGCATCCACTGAATTTGCACTGCTACTGAAGGAGAGATAAGAGCCAGGTTAGGTGCAGAGGTATGAGCTTCGTTAAATATTTGAAAAGAAAAGTCATTTATACACGCATGGCTGCTTATTAACTCAATGTAACATATGAAGCACAGCTTTATGACTTTTAAAAATGTACACTGTGCAAACTACAAAGTGCTATTATCTCCCTTTATAATAAAATTACCTCCTCACAGTTCACAGAACTCAATCCTTTAATGATTTTTTTTTCTTTACTACAGGTTAACTATTCTGCTGCATCCATTTCTTTGTTTAACTATTCTCTTGTTTTCAAAGACACATAGAAGCAAATTTCAGTTCAGATCTCACCAAATCTCAACTCTGAAACAATAAATAGCTACTAAATAACAGAGCCACTGAAATTACGGTACTACCCCAGGTCTGTCTCACTGTATGCCGCAGAAGAGATTCCAGATACCATTGGATGAACTCTTCGTTTACACTAAAGATTTTAATCTGGTGCCTTAGAGAGGATACGTCTTTTATTTGACACATTAAAGCTTGGTTAAGTGGGCTGAACTTGGTGGCTGCCACCATAATGTGACACTTGGGTGATTGTTTGTGGAGTCCACCCTGGCCCAGGAATTATTCTTGTTTTGCTCTCAGCACTCTAGTAGCCAAGACATCTCTTATAAACTCTGTACCTGGAGACCCTGAAATGAGACTCCTGTACACTATGGACAGATGTCACTACATGGTCAGCACTTACGCTTGGCTCCACAGTAACAGACCTCAGTCTCACATCTAGTCCACGGTGAGATGCAGCTTGAAGATTTTTAAGCTTAAGACATTGGGTTAAAAAGGAGGAGAAAAAGAAAAAAGGAAAAAGGAAAAAGGAAAAAGGAAAGAAACTGCAATAGCCTGCAGGCCAAATGCAGTTTACTGAGAAATTAAACATGAGATACCTGCATTCTGAACTAATTAACTAGTATAGTATCTCTCTTCAAGGGGCTAAACGTTTGCAGTTTAGCTCTTCCCAGAATTTACCGTAGACAAGCTCCTGGAGGACGTAACGCTGCTTGCTTGCCTGCTCATATCCTTCAAAGACATTCCTGTTTATGGAACAAAAATCCCAAGAAGAAAAGACTACTTACAAAGATAAGAGAAAGACTACTGTTCCCTGAAGGTTGACCAGAACAGCTAGGGTCCTCCAGGAGCGGATGAAGTACCCTAACAGGGCATACTGGGCGATGCCAACAGCAAAGAAGAGACCACCAATCGATCCTAGAGCAGGGAAAAGAGAATTGTCACTGGAGAAGGTCACCCATGGCACCCTTTCCAACCTGATCAATGTGCATGTCCTTCTTTTGAGACATCAGCCCTGCCCTACTAAGTGTGAGAGGCAGAAGAGGGCAAAGGTCACATAGCATCCAGCTTCTAATGATTATAACACCAAGAAGGGCCAGAAATCTGTGGGAATGGAGGAAGGACAGCTGAAAGCATGTATCCTGTGTGGACAAGATGGAAGTTCAAGGCTTTCTGCACTGGGTGTTGCAGTGACTTCTGCCTGCACCTGGGGCTGAGGCAGTGGGGATGATGTGGCTTTTGGGTCATGCAGTTCCTGCAATGCTGATCTTAGTCTTTTAAAATGGTTGTATTCTGTTGTTTTATTTATTATGTGTGTCTCTATGTGTGTGGGTTTGCATGTGCCACAGTGCATTTGAGGAAGTCAGCTAGTCTCTTCTTTCCACCATGTGGGTTCTACAGATCAAACTCTAGTCGGCTTGTCAGAGAGGGTCTGAATGCACCGAGCCACCTTCCAGCTCCTGGCTCTTAATCTTTATTACAGAGGCTATTCATGAGAATATTATCTTGAATCACCCCCAACTCCCCCCTCTTTTCTCTACTTAATTTATCACCATCGGATATATGACTCTTTACATTTTCTTGTTTCTCACCTGCCTCTCCCAAGTAGGAACACAATCTGTTTGAAGCACGGATTTTTGTCGAAACACTAATGGAAAAATATCAACCACAGAACCGTAAAGAAGCCTATGTTTTTAAAATAAGTGTTGAGATAAAGATTAAATGCGCCAGCTTGCCTGATGTTCTTGCAAATTCTGTACCTCTGGCACTTTCTGTACCTGTTTTTATCACTGTAGGCAGGTTATTGAGTTTTGTTGAGAATAATCTATTGTGTGTGATGTTTTATGAAACAAGTACCATTATTAACCGCACACTGAAGCAAGAAAATAGCTTGCGGGTTAGGGGAAGGTGTTTCCAATACAGCATGTTAGGTACGGCAAAGCCAGGCCCTGTACAGGGTCAACCTCACTTGGAGCCATTCCCATATCCTTTCTCATCTCTATGGAAATGCAGGGTGTTTTACTGTTTTCTGAGATAGGACTCTTGTATAGCCCTGGATGTGCTGGAACTCACTCTGTAGACCTGGCTGGCCTTGGACTCACAGAGATCTGACTTCCTTTGCCTCCCAGAAGCTGGGATACAAGGTGTGTGCTACCATTTTCCTGGCAGGAAAGGCAGTTTTTAGATGGACTTGCTAGTCTTAGTCTTATTTTTTTCTATGATAATCTTATAAAACAAATATTTTCTTTGATTGTTGTTCATAACATCACTTTATGAAAAAACATGACTTGTATATTTTTTTACCCTAGTTAGGAAAAGAAAGAGCCAAGGTGTGTGTGTGTGTGTGTGTTTCCAGCATTCTGAAAGCAGGATTTAGCAAGTGAGGGAATAGAGACAATATGGAGTCCCCTGGAAATGTAAGACAATCAATAGCTATTTGCAGATTCATTATATACCTCAAATAACACCTGGTTGGCTTCCAAGGATAAGAGTTCTTCCTCTGCCACTCAGTATTCACCCATGACCACACAGTCAGGGGATAGTACAGGCTGGTTTCAGAGGGATCAAATTGAAACCCCAATTCTACCAAATACTAGAGCAGTGGTTCTTACCCTGAGGGTCATGACCCCTTTGGGAGTCAAATGACCTTTTCACAGGGGTCACATATTAGCTATCCTGCAAATTAGATATTTACATTGTGATTCATAACTAGTAAAACTACAGTTATGAAGTAGCAACAAAGATAATTTTATGGCTGGGGGTCACCACACCTCGAGGAGCTGTGTTAAAGCGTCATAGCGTTAGGAAGGTTGAGAACCACTGTACTATGGTGTGATTTTGAGCAAGTCACTAAATCATCTTGAATGTCCGTCTTCTCATCACTGAAATAAAAACAACAGTGGTCTCTAAAGGTAGTGTTCATTATTAATAGCTTCCAAAAAATAGTGCTTGTTATACAAGTGTTTATATTAGTAATCTCTCGACTTTTCCCCTCGCAGTGATGGAGTGTCTGACAGAAATCAATTTAAGGATAGAAGGATTTATTTTGGTTTCCACTCTGAGAGGGCTGGAGTCTGTCATGGTGGAGAAGCACAGCAGGGAGAGTGTGAGGCTGCTTGTTCATGTCTGGGCAGTTCAGGGAGTGGAGGGATGAATGCTGGAGCTCATTCATCTTTTGCTCTTTTCCACTTTCCTCGATCTGTACTCTCAGCTCACAGGACGGGGCCACCTTCTTCAGGGTGGGTCTTCCCCTCTCAGTTCATCTTCTCTGGACATGCCCCAAAGTGTGTTCACTAAAGTATTTTCTAACACAAGTTGACAACTGCAATTAGCTCCCACAGCATCCTATTACGGTCTGGGTTTGGGTTTGTATGTACTCTTATCTAGTACTCAGAGTCAGGGCAAGGAAGACATCAGATTATGAGTATCCACATCAGAAGATTTTCTTTCTGCCTTCCTTTCCTTTCTAATTTCAAGAACCCCTCAACCACACTGTACCAGAGGACTGACTCTATCTTATTACTCCTGTCATTCAAGTGGGGACTACCAATCATGGTTCCCTTAGCTGATGGACCAACCAGAACTTGTCATTTCAAATACTATGCTCAGAGCTCCTGGGTCTCATCTCTGACTGAGAAAGTTTTCAGACAGGATGGAGAACAGAGACAAGACGCATCTAACTTCTAGGTTTCAGAAATCTCCTCAGCCTAGCTATACTGCCCTGAAATGCTGAGCACGTGGGTTCCCTCTCTATCCATGCTCTTTAGAGGTGTGCATCCGTCACAATCAAATGGACACAGTGGGCAAGGGAGATGATTCAAAGGTACTCTGTAGCTCAGTGGACAATCATAACCAGAGGCTTCCAGCTTACACACTGTGATGACAGTGGCAGGTGGAGGGCCGGACAGTAATGCCAATTGTGGGTGGAAAGAAAGTAGTGTTGAATCTGATGGGCTTATAGATGGTCACAGCTAAGGTCCATCAAGAAGCCACACACAACATGGCTGTTGGACAAGCTGCTACAACCACTAATTTACTTAAACAGCATACTCTATAACAGTAATCTATAACCCTCTGTCCCTATATTGACAAATAAGTGTAGTGTTCATCCCTCATCAAGGAATTGTCTCTCTGCAACAGACACAAATACCGAGAAACACAAACGACCGCAGAATCGTGGAAACCCGGCCCAGTGGATACAGCTACAGAGCATTCCCTCACCTAAG
>JADRCC010569104.1:0-17312 GCA_019843855.1 Hylomyscus alleni
CTGCCATGATATTGTTGGGGGTAACTGAAAACAGTGTGTTTATAATTAGCAGTCCCTGGTGCTCACTAGTCACTATGGGCCCACTTTAGATGCACAGAGTTCCAACTTTGGATCCTCGCTCTGTTATCTACAAATTCTGGCCTTATTGAAAATTGTACAACCTCTCTAAAGCTTGAGTCCGTTTATAAAGGGAATGACAGCAACTATTGTCTTTAGACAACATGGGAGGATGGACAACGTAATGTGTGCAGAGACAGGTACAGTATCTAGGAGAGAAAGGATGCAGACATGGTAGATACAGCTGGTGTTATTAAAATGTCCCTGTTGTCACCCAGTAAGATTGTGTGCTGCTTGAGTGTGGGGACATTCTCTTTCTGTAAGACCAGACCCCTAGCCAGTGCTCAGAACAATCTATTCATACAGATGCACCTTCTTTCAGAATCAATTAGCCTGCTTCAGAGGACAGTTAGGCATCGGAGAGAAGAACAGGCAGCCCCAGTTCCTAGGAGCCTTTGCCCTAATGAGTCTGTGCATGCTGAGAGTATTTGAGAAAGAACAATGAGCAAAGGCGCATGCGTGGTAAACGGTTACGTACTGGAGCCGCTCGCCTCTGCACAGGAATGGGAAGCTTTAACGAGCCACATGAGGCTCTGCGGTGCTTCAAGGACAATCTGCCTGACTTTGTTTAAATCTTTCCAGAAATTTCCATGCACAACTACATAGCCATGGGAAGGTGAAGCAGACAATTAAAACAAAACAAAACAAAACAAAAGGAGTCCCTTCTACACATGCTTCTCCTCCCAGCAAAAGCTTTGTTTTATTTGTGACTCGCTTCACTTGCTAGAGTTCTAGAACTTAGAAAACACCTTCTTTTTTGTTTTTTAATTTTAAAAACTTTTTAAGTTTTATTTTTACTTTTTGTGCATTGGCGTTTTGCATATTTGTCTGTGTAAGGGTGTCAGAGACCCGGGAACTGGAGTTACAGAGCTGTAAGGTGCCATGCAGATGATGGGACTCAAACCTGCGTCCTCTGGAAGAGCAGCCAGTGCTCTTATCCTTTGAGCTCTTACTCCAGCCCCAGGAAACAGTTTCTTAAGGGTCCTTTTACTTCCAGATTTTGGAAATCAGAAACCCGTAAAGAAATCTGACTGTCCTAAAGCCACACATAGGGAGAGAGTCCAGCAAGAGGAATGGCCACATGGTAAGGCACTAATATACCAGATCTGCCAGGAAGCCTTCCTTGATCTTCCAGCAGGACAACTTGACCACATAGAAGCTAAGAAAAGCCAAGGGATGACCTCCTTGGTACTTACCTGGAGCAGAACCGCCTGGATGGCCTCGGTCCAGCTGCACAAGCAAAAGAAATTTTTTTTTCATAAGTCATCATGTGTTTGAGACATTGTTTATGCATCCACCAGAAGCCCAAACAGGAGGGCAGGAGCCAGGTTGGAAAAGAAGGAGGCAGGGCTGCTGGGCTCACAGCCCTCAGTTTCTGGCAGGCAGAGGCCTCCCCTCCAACCTCTGCTTCAGAAACAGCAGTGTCTGGACTTGAACGTACACCACAGAAACACACAGTCAAGGGTTATCAAGAAGGAAACATGTTTAAGCATCAGAGAACAGAGTGCTAGAAGAAGGAAGCCATCAGAAAATGTGCACTCGTGCTCGCTGTAACTCCACCTCAAGACTGCAAAGGTTTACCTTGTATTCCAGTTTCTCTTGAACACACTCCCACCAGGTCATTGTTCATGGTTCCCCCTCTCTAGACTATGCCTTCTTTAGTCTTCTAATCTCTCTCCACCGTTCTTTAAGATCCCACATGATCCAGAAATCCACCAAAAGCCTTCTTTAACTCCTGTTTACCCTGGTCGCATCCTCCACAGAAGATTCACAGCCCTGATTTTCTGTAGCATAGAGAAATTGTCACCGTTCAGGCAGTTAAGACCAACTGAAGCTCAAAAAAGGAGATTGGCCCAAGATTCTAGAGTGAGTGAGTGGAACATCAATGCCACATGTCTATAGCTTTTTTTTTTTTTATGGTGTCTTTATTTTGCTCTATTTTAGCTTTGAAGCTGTATCTTTATATATTGTCCAGACTGGGCTTGAACTTGAGATTCTCCAGCCTCAGCCTCCCCAGTAGCATACAACAGCAAGTGCAAAATGTACTTCTACCTCCAGCAAAACTAATGCAAGACACTCATCGGAAGTATTGACAACCAAGGAGCTAGGGTGTAGCCCAGTGGTAAGCCATCTTCTTAGCCCTGAGTTCAATTCCCAGCCTCGAGCTTACAGTATGTGTGCACTCACACACACACACCCATACCCACACACTCACACATACACACATCATCTTTTATCAGACCAACTATCAAGATGGCAAGATACTTAAAACAAGATATCCCCCAAGATACTCATTTGGGGGAAAAATTAAGACCAAAGCCACAGTGGTAGACCTGACCATAATAATACTTTGGACAGACAGTTCTGTTGTAACGATCTGTCTCCATGTGTCAGAGTTCCTAACGAGCCATAAGCTGCCTTTAGGTAGCCATCTTGGAAGGCATACTTCCGGTGGTTGGACCTCCATCTGCAGTCAAGGCCACCCACTTGAACTGCAAACCTTAGCCTGGCTAAAAAGTCACTTCTGACTTATTAGGGGAGCTGATTAAAATTCATACCTTCTATGAAAACGAAGAATGTAGAAATGACCAATTAAGAATAAAACTAAAGGAAAGAAGAGTCACATTTTATGTGAGAGGTGTTGTCCCTTTTGAGCTTAGTCCCTTAAGTAAACTGGAAAGTCTTATAATTGTCAAATTCTTGCCAATTGGTTTGTCACAGCACTTAAGCAATTAGGAGAAATTGATATATTGAAATGTAGAGACTTTAATTACCTAAGTGTGCCAGAAGTATTTATTTATTGGAGGGATCTAATTAGTTGACATTTTAAAGCTATTCCTTATTCAGGAGTGTGTGAATATTTTCAAGATGTTAATTGCTTAGAAGTTAGAAAGTTGAGCAACAAGAGCTCTTTGTGATTGTTTCTCATCACTACAGCCCCTCAGCCACCACAGGCTTGAGTCCTTCCCAGGGAGTGCCTTCCTCTGAGACTGGTCTCACTCGCACTTTTGTGTAATACACAGACCTTGTTGCTTCTCCCATGTGCAGTGCTTTGGCAGCAAATGGGCAAAAATCCTATTCATCTTCCTTCAAGCTCAGAGCAACATCAAATTGTCCTTATATTTTACATAAGCATGTTTAGCAGGAAGGAATGGGACTTTTAACCCAAGGGCAGGACTGGCCTTGCTGTTATTGTTTCGAGACAAGATTTCTCTGCGTGGTTCTGGCTGCCTTAGAACGCACTCTGTAGAGCATAATGACAGATTAGTGCAAGGAGGAAGATATCAGAGTCAGAACCACAGCTCCAGCCTCCTGATCCCTGCCCCACACAATCCCTTTGCTCCTCATACGGAATGGTGGAGTCTCCGGAATAAGGAAAAGATGCGGAAGGGAGGTGGGACAAAGGTAGGGGACAGCAAGTTTGGAATCAAGCAAAGGGGAAAGCTTGGGAGAGCTAGTGTTTGAAAGATGAGCTAAGGATGGCTGGAATGTTGTTGAATGCCCAGTTGGAACCAAGGAAAATGAGGAGAATTGTCTGTTAGTTCATGTAAAGGAGAAACCAAGATGGTAGACTATATGGAGAAGGACACAGGATGATTGATTGAAGAGGCATCTCTGAAGAGGCCTTGAAGTGATTGAAGAGGTTTCATGAAGCACAAGAGAAGGCCAGAGGACAGGAAAGACTGAAGGGTCCTAGGAGAGGGCCTCGCCTCAGTGGAAAGCAGGACGTGGCTGAGGAAAGTTGGGTTCTGCAGAGATCTGGCCATCCAAGATGATTCAAACTGTCTCATTTGAGGACTGCTGAGATGAGAAAAAGTACTGGGCTCCTTTGCAGAGAGCAATGAAACAGAGAGCCAGGTTTCCCAGGATATGGAATCAGACATTGTCTGAAGCAGACACTAGCCTTCATGCCAAGGACCATCTCGACAGTCAGTGAAGGCATTTAAGACCTAGTCCTTTCATGGTGGAAAAAGCCATCTCTTTATTTGAACAGTCTGCTACTTTACACAAAGGGGGAACATGGTGATGTGAGTCACCCTGTGCCAGCCAGCATGGTGGTAAGTGGGCTGGGGATTGGGAGAGCTAGTGTTAGCCTTCCCAATAATAAATAGCAGTGAGTATTTAAAAAGCCGCCTTTTACCAAACAAGTTCATTTTCACCCAGAGGGACTGACTCAGCATCTACTAACCACAGGACTGGCTGTTGCCAGAGAGGTGGGCCCCAGCGACATTGAATGCTATGCGTACGACGGCCTTGATTATTTGGAGAATACTTGAGTTCTTCCCTCTTCTGACAATGTCTTCTAAGATAGCATTGTTTTATTCGTGTCCCAGCCGTGTTAGGGCCCCAGTGCAGGTCTTCTGACCTTAGCATACAGCCGGTGATGAACAGAGTGTCTGGCAACAGCACTGAGACCTAAGGGATCTGCAACCACGACATGCCTGTCCCTGTGATGTGCCCAACACCAGGAAGGTGGGAGAGGGGCTTCTTTTCTGTCCTTTACAGGTACTTGTCTCTTTTCCTAACCACGCCCACAGCTCCTGAAGAGGCAGAGCATCCCCCATTTCTTGCTTCCAGTTTGGAACCCTAAGGAGATTTTAAATAAAGATGTAACCAATTTATTGGGTTGTTTTTGTTTTGTTGGTTTTTTTTTTCTCTGCCCCTTCATCCTCTTTCTGACTGGAAGGCAGTAAGACTCCAACATTTTAAAATGTGGTAAGCAAGTTTTATAAACAGTTGATTGGGTATTTCCTAAATATTCTACCAGAATGGATTTAAAGATGTCCCAAGTTTTAAGAAAACGTTTTTCATGCTGTCTTAAGCTTCAACTTGTAATTATGTTTAATTAAAAGATTGTAGTATAGTTTTTGCCAATTTTCTTTTACATTTCAATTATGTTTCTGTAGAGTTAATGAAAACATATTTTACGCCCATGAAATTCCCTCTCTGGCTAGCTAATTATCCTAAAAGTTGTTATTAATATTTTGCTCTAGTTGAGAAAGGCAAGTGCCCTTCAGGTTTTCTGTTGAAAATATATATATAGACAATATAGTATGGCTAATATGACCAAGAAAAGAGAAACAGAGAAAAGAAAATCACCTGCGTAGTCATGCTGTCCCCTGGAGCCTGGGAGCACAGCACACCAGCTTTCACCAGCCTCTGGAATGGGAGAACTAAACTGTTGTGGGTGACTAGCTCATCAGTCCCTGTTGCTTTCCCTCTCTCAGTACTCAAAAGAATAAAGAGCAAACAAATGGTCTAGCTTTGGCAATAATTAGAATGGCCTTTTCCTACTATGGAAACTCTCTGTATGATCCCAGCGAGGACACCAGAACTGCAAATGCCCCTGGGCTCACTCAAGAATGAATCAGTCTGGGTATTATATAGTTTCAGAGAGGTTTGTTTTTTGTTTTTTTGGTTTTTTTTTTTTTCTCTCCTGAGGGAGACTTGGACAGTCTGCAGCTGATTCCAGGAAAGTCCAGCATCAGGAAGGCTGAGTTTTGTGCAAAATGATCAAATGCAGATGTTTTCCAGAACTGACCTGATCAACTGAGACATCAACAGAGATGGCATAGCCTTCAGCCAGCTGTACCATGGGGAACGGCATGTTTTGGCAGGAGAGCGAAAATGTATATATAAGGACAGAATGTTACTGACACTTGATGAACATCCATTTTTGTTTACTTCCAAAATGTTTTCTACCATGAAGATGCAGTTTAAAAAAAAAAAAAAGATGTTGTTGCAGGCTCTGCTGGTATCACACTAGTATGTAAAATTCTGAAAAAGATGAAGAGCAGAAAGATATTAAAAATGGGTTCGACCTTCTGTCTTCCTGAAATATCAGATTTCATATAAAACTCATCAGCTCAACTAAGTATTAGGCTTGATCAATGGCAGGAAATGAGAGGCTCAAATGCTAATGAATCAGAAACAGATACCCGCTCCTGAGCAGAAAATGGATCACAAACTTGAAAATCACCCGACGATTTTTTTTTTTCTGTGCATCTGTGTAAAGAAAACAAACCGAGGTGACATTAGGTTGCATCTAACCAGGGACAAAGAGTGAAGGGTCTGAAGCACTTTGCTCACATTTCAGCTTTTAAAAACACCAAAGAAATGAAAAGGACACAGGCACTTGGAGCAACTGTGAGGATCTGTAGATGTGCGACGCTAACATGGCCAAGTAGCCTCCCTCCTTCAGCCCTGCAGAGGACGTTGCAGAGACGATTTCTACATTTTCTTTTTACACATCTCCTCAGACCTCTGCCCTAACGCTGTGTCCTCTAAAATAGATGTTGTCTACACTTCAGCCTTGCACTTTTCAGTACTTAAAACAATTTTTGGGTGCAAATGTTTTGTTGAAGTAAAAGGTAAGTCCAGGAAAACACACAAATTATAGGTTCACAAATTCATAAGCTCAGTGAGTTTGTGTAAGAAATGAACATGACAGCGGCCAGAAATTTGCTGCTGAACGCTGGCTGTCCATCTGAGGGCAACGCAATTCTGCCTGGAAATGCCATGGATTATTTTTCTTCAGCTTCACATAACCAGAACCACTGGGTGTGTGTTTCTTTGGCTTCACATAACCAGAATCACTGGGTGTGTGTGTGCTCTTGCCTTCCTCAACTTCACATTCTCCTGTGTCTCACCCATGATGATCGTTGTGTATTAATTAATATTTATGCTGTATTATTCTAAATAACTACTGCATTCTTTTCACCATCGCCCTGTAGGTACTTCTCTGTTCTACATGGAACAAGCCTGGGCACCAAGAGTTTAAAAAAATAATCCCCAAGAGAAATCAGCAAGAAGACATTGGTTGTGCTAAAATTCCCCAGTTGATAAGTGTTTAACGGTAAGCACACAATCGCAAACATCTTTGAAACATCTTATTTGTTTTTATTTAATTAAAATACACAACGCTCATTTTCTTCCTTTTAGCCATCTTCAGCAAGAGCCCAGAGAGTGTGGTCCTGCTCTCAGAACGGAAACTGTGAAAACAGAGAGCTAAATTAAATTAGAAAATCCTGGTCTTCGGCAGGACCAAATTTCCCTTCCTTCCTATTTTCCCATCCCACAGTCTATCACCTGGAGTAATTAAGACCAGGGACGGATTGGATCGTCTTCACTGGATTAACCTTAACTAAATCGTGCTCATTCAACATGTGCCCTTTTGATTAGTTGGAGCGGGGCCTGCTGTCTGGGATACACCCACCTTGTAATTCTACACAGTTAATTAATTTCAGATGAATAGTGAGAGGGCTAAGCTAAATTCTCCTATTAATAAACTATACATCCTTATGTGTGGCTAAGTAGCCTGAGCATCCCCCTTTATTTCCTTGCCTTGAAAGGCTAAATTGAGATTAGAAGTGGGGGTGACCCCCACACAACTCATACACACAGCTGTGATTGTGCAAGGTTGGTGAGAGGGTCTCTGAACTGCCTCATCACCATAAAGAGCAGGACGTCAGAACTGACTGACGCCCACCTACTCTTTTCCTGCCCAGCATAATTTAGAGTGGCCTCCACCTGGACCTTGGCATTTCATTTTTATTGGCACATATTTCCAGTTCTGTATCTAGATTATTGGTTATGAAAGTGCAATATTAATGTGGCTATTTTTCTGTTCTCATACACCTTCCTCAGAAGCAAAATATCATTAATCGTCTGAAAGCTTTTATGATAGATAAATAGTTTGGAGTTATTTGTTTAATCTTCAAATTTAACAGCCCTCAAAAATATAATAAAAAGTTGCCCTCATGGCTGACAGCAAAGAAAATTATTATTTTCCTCAGAATAAACCAAATCTCAATAAGCTATAATTTATCTCCCATTAGAAAGCCATAGATCTAGATTTACAGCCTCTCCTTCAAGCCAGAAAATTTATGCATCTAGTTTTTAGTGACTTAAAAACTACTAGCGACCTGCATAATTGTATGTAAAGTTTCCCAGGAGCTTTCACAGACTATCAGCCAACTCCACGAGGTCAGTAACATTCAGGGAGTTTCAGATACTGATATTTAAGGAATAAAACCGATATGGCTGTTAACTTCGTGTGCTAGCTTAGAAGGAGTAATAGTTGCATAGAACTAAATGCCTGTCTTGATTTACATCTTTTTAAAAGGGTTTTAAAAGGTCTCTGAATTACTGTGTAGAAAATCATTTAAGAAACCAAACAGACAACTCAGTAATATCTTCAGAGATTAAGACTGGTATATTCTAATTTTATTTCCTAGATTTTATTCCAAAATGACTTTGTAAGAAGTACTTGGTGACTGTCAGAATTCTGCAACTTTAGAATATTTGACACTGAAATTTGTGTGCTCTATTTTCAACAGCCACGATTTTCCCAGCTACTAAATATTCCTGCAAGTTAAATAAAGAGAATAATAATTCACCGTTAAATCAACAGATTGTAGACTTTACATATTGTTTTACTAATTGCTTATTTTGTGAAATTTCTCAAAATGGCGAAGGTATTTGATTGATTGCAAATAATTAGGACTGATGACACGCAGGCTGATAGACACATCGTTTTCCTGGGCCATCGGGGGATGCCTGATCAGGATCGCATTTACGTCCTCCAAGCGAGGCTGGGCTCCTCGCGTTTTCACTCAGGAAACCGTATTCCTGTCCACCTCCCCTAAAACCAGATCCTTCATTTGACCCTTTAGAAGAACACAAACCCATGTAATTTGAATCAGCCCACACCTGCACCAGCTTCCAAAATATCCTAAGATATACAGCACAACTCACTCGGGAGCACTCCAGGACGGCTCAAAAGGACAATTTATTTCCCTAAGGAACAAAATACTGACAACACTGTTTGTTTTCTTTGGGGTTCCAGGAAAGCTGAGATAGTGTCCTGAAAGAGAAGCTGTGCTTGGCCCTTTGTGATTCAGATTTACTATGCAAATCAATACCTATTGTTCCCAGGATTGAATGAAGTATTCACTCGTGGGACTTAGCCTTCCTTTAGCTTAGTTCTGTTTTGCCGGGTTTGTTGCACAAGCACAAACCTTAGAGTGTTGTTTAAGGTGTTGTTCCCTCAGAGGGAAAGTCACCCCACACCCCTGGCTGTTTGCTGTAAGGAAACCTTTTAGCTTACTTTTGCACTTTGAACAAAAAAAGAAAAGAAAAGAAAAGTCCGGAGACAGTCTGCGAGGTGCCGAGCCGTGTCCAGCGCTCTCATCACCAGTGTTTAATTGCCATGTGCCTCTTGCTTGTGTTGACCTTTTAAAAATGAGACTTAAGTCAATAAATTCAGGTTCTTGCTCTTGCTTACGACCGGCTTCCGGGTCCTTCCAGGTCTGCAGAAAGGAATGGTTTGGATAGCTACCCTATGAAGCTGTTTATCACTGGGGGTTAGCCTCGCTCTTTGGGCTGTCCCCTTTCCAGGCCAGGCAAATGGGTCTCTGCTCTAATGCGGGTCGCCTGGGCCAGTTCGCTCTCCAGCGATCAGAATGTCCTATCCCCCCTCTACTGCTGGGAGCCTGTCTAAAATTGTCTGAAGCCAGTGGCATTTCCGCGCAGAAGGGAAGGCGAGCAGGCGAGGTGGGTGCAGGTGCGGGGGAGCAGCTCAGCCGGCGCCCGGGGCAGCGTGGCACCCGCAGGGTGTGGAGCCCGCCTGGCGCTCGGGGTCGGCTGCAGGAGAGATCGGAGGCCGGGGATCTGCCGCAGTGGGTGCCTCCGGTCTGATTCCCGCTCCCAGCGCTGGGAGGGAAGTCGGGGACGCTCCGGCTCGGCGGGGGCTGGGGGAACTCTGGCCTGGCGGCGGCGGACGATGGAGAAGAACCTAGAAGCACCGGGCGCCGGCGGACGAAGGCAGTGAAACCCGTGCTGGAGGCAGTCCTGGATTCCAGGGTCTGGCCCAGGTGCTCAGCGCTTCCCTGGAGGCAGAGAAGGGACCCCGGGCCCTGGGGCGGGGGTGTTGCAAGGTTCTGCGGTGCACGCGGGCTCTCCCCAGTGTTTGTGCAGCTGGGATCTCGGCCACCTCCCTGGGTGACCCGAGTGGCATCGGAGGGGGTAGGTAAAGGAAGGACGAGAGAGAAGGGTAGGGCGACTAAAGAGGTGGCGAGTGGTGCCTTCCGGGCTGGGAGTGGGGGGTACGGATGGTTGAGGTCACTGGATGTCGCTCTCAGGGCGGACCTAACAGGGGAAGCGCGCTCCGATCCCTTCTCCTAGTTTTTCTGCAAGTCCTCGAGCCGCGGACCGGAGGGTAGTGGGGTTCCCGTGGTTTCTGGCCGCTGGGCATTTTCGTTGTGCCAGCTGCCCGCCCCGGGCTCCACCTCTTGGTGGCCTGGGGCTCACAAAGTTCTAGATACCGTCTTCGGTTCTGCAGTCTCGCTGTCGGGTTCTACTCTGTCGCACCCAAGCTCCTGTGTCTGGAGTCACTCGGAGACTGGTCTCCCTGGCCCTGCGCTGGGCGTGCCAAGCCTCCCCGCAGTTCCTGTCTGAGCAGGCTAGGTTTGTGATTCCGGCAGCCAGGCCTGACAGTCTACTCCGGGGCAGCCGGGCTAGGTCAACTACAGTCTTTGAGGATAGGCGGCCAGAATCATCCCGAACTGTTTTCAAACCTAGGGCCTCTCAACTCGGGGTCCACCCCATCCCCTGCCACGTTACAGCCGGTGGGTACACTCGCCTGTGCAGGGAAGGACCTGTGAGTGGAGAGGCTGCCTTCCTTGGGGTCTTCTCTGTCTGTCACATCTGCATCTATTTAAAGCTCAGCTGGTGGTCCTCGGTTTCAGGAATGCCAATTGTGGGCCTAGCCCAGGACTACTTGAGATTTGTGTTGATTAGTGAGCTAGTCCTAAAGGTTGTGCGGTGGAAATTTCCCCAGCCTTCCTGCTAACCTAGGCCCCCAGTGATTCCCACGGCACCAGATTGCTGAATGGGTCAGAACAGAGAACCTAACTTTGAGAACAGTCTGTGTGCCATATGGGCACTGACCACTGCCCTTGTGTTCATAAATAAGACAGACCCCCAGATCTGTGGAGATCCCCTCGCTGAGTCAGAGAAGGTGATCCGTACAGTCTAGCATTGGGTAATGTGTGAAACTAAGAAATATGTATTGCTACAAGTCTATAACAGGAAGATCTTGGCCTGCCTTGCTCAAGACAGTACACACAGTATAAAAATGCAGGAGCAACCTGCATTGGAGAGCCGACCCTAGCAGAAAAAGCTAAGTACAAGTTCATCAGCGAAAAGCAAACTCACTTCCAAATATTGAATCTCTTGGAGTGGCAGGGAAGATTGGAAAAAAATTTTTTTTATTCTATAAGACTCAAAAAATTTGGTCTGATTTTTGCCTTTGGACTTGGTGTAATTAAGAGTGAAAATAAAGGCCCTCTGTATTTCTCTTGCTTCTGGAGAAAAGTTGTTTTAGTAATCTGGGAAAGGGGAGCCGTGTGCTGAATCAGCAAACACGCAGCCCTGGGCCGGCTCAGCTCAAAAATACTGCATGTGTAATATGCACACTCTATATACCTTTGTGGAAATAATCAAAAATATATTGGAATTTTCGTGGCATAAGCCATGCCTGCAAAGCCCCTTGACAGCTGAGAAGCCAGAGTGAATGAGAGCCATGTCCCCTGATACATGGAAATGTGTTTGGAACACATAACGCATGTTAAATCCCACAACTGCATTTAATGTGGGAACAAACAAAAAACTCAATTCTCAACACAAAATACTTTGTTTTTTCCAAACAGTCACGCTGCACACTGCTTCACCATCATCTCTGCCGGTGCTTGTGTGACAAGCCTTCAAGGTGGCTCCAGTGGATAGAATCTTTACTTTTTTTAAGTTTTGCATCAATAATTGTTTCTCCAAAATGTCTCCTTAAAAGGCTCCTGGTAGACCCCATTAGAAGTCGACTGACTGGCTGAGCTTGCAGCTCATGCTTGTGTGAGAGAAACACTTGTATTTTAAAATCGCTCAGAGGACATGCCTTGTTTGGACTGATTGCTTTTAGCTCTTCAAATGTTGAGCCTCAGCATTTCTGGGACTCCTCTGCACGGTTCCAGTTCGTACAGGAGAGCTGCAATGGGTGTGTCTTTTTGAAAACCCAGCGTATCGCGTAAAGAAGGAGCCTAAAGCTCCTGCTTCATTTGCTTCTTCGATCACTTCAAAACTTCAATCAGTCACCAAGTATGAGCTTGAGGCTTAAATCATTTAGGAGATAGCTGATTTTAAGTCGTTTCAGCATAATGCAAAAACCATTAGAATGTGAAGTGAAAGATTTAGTCTGTCACCCAGCTTCCAGATGTTTGGTACCGTATAGACAAAACATCAGAATGACTGGAATTTTTTTTTTCTCTCTCCACAATCCAGATGGTTTAGTGCCTGGCACTTCCATAGGGAAAGTAGTTTCCTTTCTCGGAGTGCCACATCCTACCGTGGGTATCCCACACAGGGCATGATTTACATGTTCTCAACTCTTGAATGCTAGGCCTTTGGAACACAGCAGTAAGTCTGAGGGGTAGAACAGAATGAGATCATGAAAGGGAAAGAACTTTGTGCAGTGGGAGAATGGTATGGCTAACAGGACACCGGTTTCCAAAACCCCGTCTGTGACATCTCATAATCTTAAATAGATAAAGCGCAGCACCAGACAGCAGTTTGCATTTGCCGGGGATGCCACAGCCCTGCCTCTCTCCTCAGTCATCCTTTGTGGACCATGGATACAGCATTAAAACCATTCCTGGACATTATGTGGACAGAGCAGGTGTAAATGTGCATTAAGGAGTGTGTGTGTGTGAGTGTGTGTGAGAATGTGTGTGAATGTGTAAGTGTGTGTGTGTGTGAATGTGTGTGTGAGTGTGTGTGAGTGTGTGTGAGTGTGTGTTAGTGTGTGTGTGAGTGTGTGAATGTGTGTGACTGTGTGTGAGAGTGTGTGTGAGAGTGTGTGAGTATGTGTGTGTAAGAGTGTGAGAGTGTGTGTTAGTGTGTGTGAATGTGTGTGAGTGTGTGTGAGTGTGTGTGAGAATGTGTAAGTGTGTGAATGTGTGTGTGAATGTGTGTGAGTGTGTGTGAATGTGTGTGAGTGTGTGTTAGTGTGTGTGTGAGTGTGTGAATGTGTGTGACTGTGTGTGAGAGTGTGTGTTAGTGTGTGTGAATGTGTGTGAGTGTGTGTGAGAATGTGTAAGTGTGTGAGTGTGTGTGAATATGTGTGTGAGTGAATGTGTAAGTGTGTGAATGTGTGTGTGAGAGTGTGTGTTTGTGTGTGTGAGTGTGTATGTATATGTGTGTGTGTGTGTGTGTGTGTGTGAGAGAGAGAGAGAGAGAGAGAGAGAGAGAGAGAGAGAGAGAGAGAGAGAGAACAATGAAAGAAAATGAGGCCATAACTTTGAAAGCTAGAGAAGGGGTGTGCATGGGAGGGGTTGCCGGGAGGAAAGGGAAAGGAAAATGATGTAACTATATTTTAATTTCAAAAACTAAAGAGAGAGCTATTAAAAATCAAACCTGCTGAGGACTGGAGCTCTGGGTGGGAGCAGGACTTCTGTCTGAGAAAGGCAGCAGTTTGGTGACTTATATTTGAAGTCCAGCACAGACAAGTAGGCTTCACATAGAGATCGGCATGCTTTACAGAGATGTTAAGCTTGAGGTGATGGCAGGCAGCAACATTGTGTTCCTTCCCCCGAAGTCCTAGAGACGTAAGAGCACAAGCAGAGGCAGAGCTGCCCCAAGTCTTTATGCAGCTTGAGGAGCATGGGTGCTGATGAAGGAGCAGATGAAATCAAAGCAGACTGGAGTCCTGGCTGCTTACTGGCCTCACACTCTCTCCCTAGGCGACACTGTTTACATAATAAAGGTTAAAGCGTCATAAAAGCCCAGCCCTTGACAGTTGCTGAAAGAAAAGCATACAGTGTACATGGCCATCCTACAGCTATGGTTCTGAGCCTTGGATAATAAAGGCAACATTTTATACTGGCCCCAACGAATTTTTCAAAAATAGTTTACAGGAAACTAGTAGAGTTTCATGGGTACACATTCTGAGTAGTTAGGAGATTGGGGAGTCAAATTGGACTCTTTAGCACTGTATAAAACAGAATCCCTTCTATTTTTTCTGGATTGCTATAATTGGATATTTTAATCTCTCTCTGTGTCTCTCTCTGTCTCTCTTTCTCTCTGTCCGTGTGTGCGTGTATGTTCGTGTATGTGTGTGCTTCATGAGATAGAATACTAAAGTGTCAGAACTGAGCCAGCAAGACAGCGCAGAGGCCAAGGCCAGGCCAAGACGGTGCCTGTTGCTAAGCCTGATGCCAAGTTAGATCCTAGAGTCCCACACAGTGAAAGGAGAGAATTGACTTTGCTTGCCTGTGACCTCGAGATACTACTGCATCCTCTGCCTACACAATGTAATAAAAATTTAAAATAAATAAGTAAAAGGACAGAACTGGAACAGACTGAGCGTATCCAGGTCTTTTTTGCTCTCTTACGGATGAGTAAATTAGGGAGCTAAAATATGAACTTACCTAAGGCCAAAGGTAACTTAAAGGGAAGGTCAGAAATAAACTCTCTTAGTCCCAGTAGTGACTCAGTGCAGGACAGCCTGCCTTTGGATTACAGCACAGCTCCACGTTAGACTTCCTGTGGCATCCAAGAATCGGATAGCCATCACTATGGCTAGAAACTGCTCCAAAGGATTTGTTCGTTAGTTACTTACTTAGAACAATGAAACAAAACCAGCGCAGACAGTGTTTTCCCCTCTTTGCCTCTGGAGTAAGACAGACTATTGCAAAAACAGAGCTAATAAAACTGCCTCTCCTTCAACTGTTGGGACAGTGGTCCTGATAGTGGCAAAAGACAGCTTAGCTTTTATAGGGAGCTTACAGTGCTTGGAAGAATGGAATGTACAGAATGTCACATTCATTTTTCTCTGAACATAACAAGTGTCTTTAGTCGGGGAGGGGGAGAAGGAGAGCTCCAGCCACCTAAGAAGACGTCGGTGTCAGGGTTGCTTTGCCGAAGCCAGAGCATCTACACTTCTTACTCCTGCTGCCTCCGTGAAATGCTGGATGCATGAGGAATGGGGAGATGAAGGATAGAGGTGGGCAAGTCAGGAAGATGCTCTGTTGACAAAAATGTAACACAGCCATAGGAACAGCCCATCCCCGAGTTTGAGGAAAGGGTATCTCGCTAGTCCTTCATGGCAGGACCAGGGAATAGACTCACATAGACTATTACCACACACTTTCATATACAATTTCTTGTTTTTCAATGTTTTTTTTTTTTTAAAAAATTGTTTGCTTGTTTGAGATAGGCTTTTACTCTGTAGCCCCAGCTGACCCAGAACTTGCTATATAGACCAAGTTGTCTTCAAACTCACAGAGATCTCCCTGCGTCTGGTCCCTAAGTGCTGGGGTTAAAGCTGTGCACCACCGTGCTTGGCAAATTCAATGTCAGGAAGAACATAGGGACGTCACCTTTAGGGAACGGCAGCTGTTTTCCCATGAGCCTTGGGCGCAAGCAATGCAAAGGAGCGTACTAATTAGAAGAGATGAGGGTGAAATCAAGACCCAGTGCTTGGAGCAGAGACAAAAGAATAGTCATGTTTTGATTGGCTTGGAGGGAGGTGGTCCTGGCAAGGGTTTTTCTTCAAGCTAATTCCAGGTCAGTGCTCTCTAAGAAGCAGGATCTGGTCAGAGTCTGGGGAGGAGGATGCCAGCAGAAAAGGTCTGTCAAGCTGTATTCTTCTCTTGAGATACTCAGGAAAGTGACCAGACCAGAGCAGCAGAAGTTCAATCAAACAAAACCCATGTGCCTACTTACCTCTCTAATTTACTCTCCCAAACAGATCATCATTCGGGCTATTCCCCTGAAGTCAAGCATGAAATCTATTTAGCTGGATAGCTACCCATTTCCTCTGACCTGAGAAAGAGATGCCCTATTCTCTTAGAATCTCCGGAATGTCAGAATCCAGGGAAAACTGAAGCCACATGCTCTGGCCCACAGGGAGCCCCCACCCTCAGCTCCGAATGCCAAAGGCATGAAGCAGTAGACAGTGTGGACCTTCAGCAGCTCCCATCCCGGGCATGTGGCGGACAGGTCACCAGTGTGTGTCTCCCACTCATTTGAAATGGCTGGGGTTTCAGAGGACCCGTGAGCTGTCTTCTTTAAAACTGTCTTATAATTTTACCCAGGGCCCTTTGCCAATTTTGAAAACATTATGCACTGTTTCTCTGAATAAAGTGTATGACAGGATGCATTATAGTAAAACAAGTTACCAATATAGCTTTAGAAGAAAATCTGTGATCTGGTGTCTGTATTATAGTTGCTTCTTTATTAGCAGGCTAAATACAAAAATCTAGCAAGCATCTCACATCTGTAGTATGGAAAAAATGTAAGTGTGACTGACAATTCGAAATAATGATAATGTGCTATGAAGACGCTCACAGCTTCCATTGCTGACCAAGTTGCAGGCATTGCTTTGCTACCAGGGTTTGTTGTTCACATCCAGCTAAAAGAAAGGATAATTTTTAAACAAGGTTTGCAGAAAGGAGGATGCACATTTTCCACAACAAACTTCTGGACTTCTGCTGTGCCTTGGTCATAAGAACCCCTTAGGAGGAGGAAGAACCCTTCTAACTGTGCCTTAGAGGTAGGCAATGCAATGACATAGACTTTTGATTGGATGATACTGGACCCAAACCTGAACTGAAGTGTAAATATTGAGCCTGTGCTATAAGATCTTGTCAGTAAGGTGGAAGTAACTCTATATTGTAACCCTGCATTGTTGAGAGCTCTTACTTGGAAGACACACTAGGGGGGTGTCAGGATCACCTGTGCCATCAGGGGGTGGAAACCAGAGCCATGAGGGACTTGATAAGGAAGCTGAAAGGCCCCAGAGTAGACTCAGACCAAAAAGTGAACTTTAAAGAGTCAGGGAAGGAGACGGCTACTACCCCACAGGTGGGATCCTTCTCCTGGGAGCAGAGTAGAGCTCCATCCTTCAAGTCTTGCTGGTCTAGGTACCAGTCAAAAAAAAAAAAAAAAGAGCAGCTCTCTTCCAGAGAAAAGCCTCAGCCTCTGCTGCCTCCAGGGATTCCAAGTGGAAAAACAGGTCTCTGAGGAGAACAGTGCTTTGAGAAGTCAGAGAGACAAGGTACAGACAGTCAGAAGAGCTGCAGCCTGGGAGCAGGAGCATGGAGATGGCCCCACATCTTCCTGGAGATAGATAGTCTTCCTGGAGA
>JADRCC010569106.1:0-16685 GCA_019843855.1 Hylomyscus alleni
TTTAGTTCAAAGCTGAGCCCTCCCTTTCCCAGATTTGTAACCTAAGGCAAATAGACAATATTCGAATCAGAAAATATGACATATGAGTTCCTTTTTATCATAAAATATCAGACAAACAACTAAAGAGGGTTGCTTTAGCTCACATGTCAGAGGGTGTGGTCTATGGTTGGAAAGGCAGATGGAGTAGCAAATCCATACCAGGGCAGAGAAGGAGAAAGGGGAATGCTGGGACCTCTGGCTTTGTTCTTTAATTCCATGCAGGATCCTGTCCCAGGGAAAGAGCCATCCACACTCAGGACAGTCTTTCTCCCCTAGACATCCAGAAACACTCCCACAGACACACACAGAAGGTGTAGCTCAGTCTCTTCTAAATCCAGTCAGGCCCATTATATTCCCATAGAAATTAAAACTCCTGCTTGGATGACAGTGGGTGTTTGTAAATGATACGAGGTCTTTGAAGAAGATCAGGTGTCCCAAGAAACAGAAGCTGCATCTTCCAGAGGTCGGTGAAAGGGGAGATTTCACTCCTGCTCATAGGTCAGTTGTTGAAAGGCAGAAATGGCAGAGGGACATGGCTGAGACCCACACAGAGGTAGTGAGAAAAGGTTATTCAGGGTGTTCATTGAACACCCTTGGAGTTTCCCAGAGAGTTTAGTGAGGGGTTACAGGAAAAATAATCCACACTGGGCCTGCAAATGGTAAGCCATCTATTCCATGTGGACCTACAATGTGAGTCTACCTGAGTGCAGGCTGGTGGAGGACACAGAAGAGTCTGAGTTATAATGAGGACCTGGAAGGAGCACCACACAGGGAGCACCGACCTGCCTTCTGCTTTGCCCTTGTCGACTTGCAAATGGATTCGGATGGGTCTCTGAGAGCCAGCCTTCCTTCCCTTCCTTTTCCTTGAGATTACCTGGTTCCTTCTGGGTTTCTCCTCTGCTCAGAAATCCCAAGTGGAGAGTCTCAAAACCCCAAAATGGGATAGTGGTGGTACTTGTAAAAAGTGTGCTTTTTGAGTCATTGCCTCCTAAAATGTTTACCATGTGACCAGTCATCTGTAGTTTCAGCAAAGTCCCCAAGAGCTTACTCTGAGGAATAGCCTGAGGAAAGAGAAGCATCATTGTTTTGGGTTGGGGAGTGGCAAGGAGGCCCTGGGGGTAGTTTTCTTAGAGGTTGTGTTTTGCAAAAGAAGGTTCATATTTCCTTTCTGAAGTCTGTTTAAGGAACTTGCCTTGAGCCTAGCAAAAAATTGTTTAAGTGCTATAGAGGGTCTTGTAGTTTAATTACAAACAGATAAAAGACTCCATGTAAACCTTCTTCTTTGATTATACAATCAAGACCCATTTGTCTCTAAGGGAGCCAAATGGCAAAAATATATGCACTGTCTTCTGGAAGGTAGTTGTGGTGGTTTGAATATGCTTGAAGGAAGTGTGTCACTGTGGGAATGGGCTTTGAAGTCCTATGCTCAAGTCTGCCTCATGCAGAAGAGACCACTCCTTGCTACCATTGGATCAAGATGTAGAACTCTCAGCTCTTTCTCCAGCACCATGTCTAACTGCAGGCTGCCATGCTTCCTGCCATGATAGGAATGGACTGAACCTCTGAAACTGTAAGCCAACCCCAATTCAATGTTGACCTTTATAAAGACTTGCCTTGGTCATGGTGTCTCTTTACAGCAATAAAACGCTGGCAGTAGTCATGATTTTTCTGAGCATGTATTATATTTAGGCAACTTCAATGTGCATTATTAAATGTAAACCTTGGGAAAAGTTGTGTTTGGTTCAAAGAAGTCAAGGCTCTTCAAACTATATTGCATACATGTATGGAAGTGTCACGATGAAACCAATTACTTATTATTGAAATGCAGTAAGAGAGAGGATGCAGTGAAGAGTCTAATCCAAAGACAGAGCTAAAGGCTGGTCCAGTTAGAGTTTGCTGGGGAATAAACTACATGCCCTAAAACTTAGTGGCATTTTGTTATATGTTTTTTTTTTTTTTTTTTTCTTCTTTTGGTTTTTGGTTGTTTTGTTTTGTTTTTCGGTTTTTCAAGATGGAGTTTCTCTGTGTATCCCTGGCTGTTCTGAAACTCATTCTGTAGACCAGGCTGGCCTCGAACTCAGAAATCTGCCTGCCTCTGCTTCTCAAGTGCTGGGATTAAAGGCATGTGCCACCACTGCCCGGCTGCATTTTGTTATATGTTATTTGCATTGTACTCTAGAAAGAGAGGGTGAGTGGGTGATATGTGCTCCTTGATGGCTGAAGTTTTAGCCGGAACTCTGGAAGGCAAAAGATTAGCTGGCTACTAGTTGGTACCATCTGGAGGCATCTTGACTTATGTGTCTAGTGTTAATTATGATAAGACAGTCATCCAGAACCCCTACACATGTACCATCCATGTGTCCTGAACTCCCTCACAGCATGGTTAGCCTTGGCCTTCCTACACAATGACACAAGGCACAAAATAGGAGTGTCTCAGAAGAGCCAGGAAGGGGCATTATCACCATGGAAACCACATAGCTTCCTATTCACCCCACCCTGCCAGTCAATCTGTCACTAAGGTCAATCATGATTCAAAGAGAGGGAATATGGACCCCACTTATCAGTGAAAGGAGCATCAGAGAATCCAGAGGAATGTTTTAAAATGTAGACATGACAGAGGCAAACTCTGGGCCTATAAGAAGTACTAACTTTCCACTAAGAAAGCACGAGGCTCTGATTTTGTTGTGATTTGTTCTAAGTCTTTTAAGCTCCTTCAGTATGTTCCCATTCTCTACAGTGTTTGCAGAAGTTTGTTGTTATTTGTTGTTGTTGTTGTTGTTTGTTGTTTTGTAAGGAAGGGCTGCATACCTTGAAACTCTGGGCTACAAACTACATAATCCAATGGGTGAACAAACTGTCTATCTTGTCACCTATTGTTTTCTGCCCCTGGGCCAACTCGAGAGAACTTTGAAATTCCCACTCCCATCTTTTGCAAAGCAAGCCTTGAGCAACTGTATACATTGAGACAAGAGTAGGAGAGGTTTACACATGTCAGAGAAAGTCCCGGAAACAGTTATCATATAAAATGTGAAGCTGTTCCTAAATATATAAAGATAACAGTCACAAGTTTGCAGGGCTGCAAGGGCCCACTGTCATCCAGAAAAAATGATTGACAAATCTCCCCAGCGAGCCTCCAAGCATAACTGATTAATGAAAGCCCCAAGTTTTAGGATTTTTGTCTATGTCCTGAACTAGAGGGTGTGGATTTCCATATCCTGAGCTTACAGTAAGCTGATGAATCCCAATGTGTGTGTGACCCTTAGACACACTGAGAAGTTATAAATGCCACCAAATACCTGCTTTGGGAGGATAGTGTACCTGTGCACACTAGCTTTCCACAGAGAATAAGCAAAGGCAGCCAGATTGTCATGGAATGGTGCAAGTAGGGCTGGCCATGTAAGCAGGATATCTGACAAGCTGGATGGAAGGGTCTGGCAGTCTGCCTTTGAAAGTCGTGATATAGAAGCTGGTAAGTTCTGGAACAGCTCGGGCAATCACACCCTAGAAGTGGTACATATCCTCAACCAACATATGCTTGTTCCTTCAGGCATCACTGGGTGAGAGGACTGGGCTAGGCTTAGTATCCCCTTTCTCATCACTCCCCACACAATGGCTATATTTCTGAACATCACCCAGTCAGCTGTACAAGATCATGTCTACTTCTGGTCCCAGTGTAATTATATAGCTAAGACAGTATTGTGTGCTTAGAGCAAACACCCCTGGGCTGTGTTGACCCCAACAAGTTACTTGTCTATCCAAAGCTTCTATTTTCAGATTGGAGAACCTTGGCAGGGCTGAAGTAAGAATTAGTCAAGATGATATAAGTCAATGTCTGGCATACATGTGCCAATTTTATATGACACACTGACAGTATTAGGTGCCCTATATCATCACAGGGAATGCTGGGACTCAGCTTCCATGGATGCCCTGGAGCAAATGAGAAACTCTATCAAAGAGGTGCTAGGTCCCTCAGGCACACTTCTGTGGCTGCAAGCAGATACAGGAATCCTGTGGCCCCCTTCCATACCACCCCCAACACACTTACACACCCACTGACATGTGACACACTTTTGGTGTGTACATGTAACCAGTAATGTCCTGCCTCAACCTAGCAAAATGAATTGATCAAGAATCAGTCAATACAGGTTCTAATTATAGGACCCATGCTGAAAAAAAAAATGATAAGGGGGATAAAGAGGGAAGAACAGGCCCTTGATGGGTGTCTGTAATGAGGTGTCACTGGTCCCCACTGTAAGTCGCTAATAAACATGGCCTCACATCTGCAGCTGTCAGCATCCCCACTAGAGTTTAATGAGCTACTCTTTTCTGCCCTGGGGTTAATGTCAAAAGCTGATCATGTTCTCAGCTGAGAGAGGTGATGCCTGATGGTTGGTGAGTTTCATCTACAAATAACCCCATTCTCTCAGGAAATGTATTTCCCCCAAACTCCTGGCAAGACATGTACTGGCTTTCCCATCTGAGCTCCCGATGCCCACCAAGTGCATCATAGCATTCACCACCTGTAGCCTCTTCCCTACCTCACTTGGGTGGAGAAAAAGATTAGCCAGGCCTGACTCTGAAGCTTGACGCCAGAATAAAATGATTAAGACAAGAGACTCAGCATCTGCCTCTTCATGGCTGATTCTTCTGTCACTTTTCACAGTCTGAGTGACAGCTATGTAATCCTCAGATAGCCCATCTGAGAATTGGGAGCAATAATAGTGCTAGAGAAAACAAACAAACAATACCCCCTTTCCGCATGGAGAGACACTGCCCTGAATGGTTCCACACTGGCTCCAACTAGCTGATACTGAAGCAGGCAAACCCAGGACAAGAGACCTTCTCAAGACCTAACAGAGGATTCTTGATCAACCAGTTAGGCAGTGAGAATGGACCAGTGAGTTCATTTTTGGCCAGTCCTTAATATAAGCTGCAATTCTTCATTGGCATGTAACACTCTTTCTGAGCACATGACATCGTGCTCCTCCGTTGATTTTTTTGCAACAGAGAACCACTATATGGCATTGCTTCTCCCCTTGGCTGTTAAGTACATGAACTCCATGTACTCTCACTATCACAGAGATGGTCTTCAGCCTTCCATTGACAGTTTATCCTTTTTTAAAACATCATTTGCTGATAGGGAGGACAATAACTTCCTCGTGATGTCCCCCAGATCTGTTAGATTACTGACAAAAAGAAAAAAAGAAAAAAGAAAAAGAAAAAGTAGATTAAGTTTTCTAATAAGATTACAGAGACCACAGTGAATGGTCCAAGTGGACCTAGTGTAATCACAGTCAACTTTAAAAGATAAAGAAGCAAAGAGGGAGGATAGCTTTGAAGGTAGAAAATGAACAAGTAAGTTGTAGGCAACTTCTAGAAGCTGGAGAAGGTGAGGATATGTGCCTTCCCCCGTTACTTTCTAGAGAAGAAGACAGACTTCTCACTCCTTGGTGGAAGCCACATCAGACTCCGGCCCCTAGATTGTCAATAAATTCATGTTGCTGTAAGCCACCATGACTGTGGCAATTTGTCATAGCAATGGTAGGAAAGAAATACAAGCATATTTCTTATTAGGGGTTCTATAAGGATTTATGGAGTGCTTATAGGTAAATTCTTACAGGTAAGCTCTTACAGATAAGTTTATACAAGTAGATGTGTGGTGACAGGTGTCTTTAATCCCACCACTCAGGCAGTAGAAGGAGGCAGATCTCTGAATTTGATACTAGCCTGGTCTACAGAGTGAGTTCCAGACCAGATAGGTCTGGTTCTATAGTGAGACTCTGTTTTTAAAAGGGGAGAGGGATTCCAATTGTACTTGTTTTATCATCTCTTCATTATAGAGCTTTCTATCTCCTTCCTGCTTGTGACCATTCCCAAAGCTTAATTATGGCCAGCCAAGTTGGAGAAACAAGAGCTGACCTTTATGAGTGTTTCCCATAATTAAGCACTAGGCAGGGCACCATGACCAGCACCTGGCATGTGTTCTTTCAGACAGCGTGTGTCTGGAATGACTTCATCTGGAAAACCCAGAGCAATCCTGAGTCTAAAATGTTCATAAAATCCCAGTTATGAGTCACCAGCCATTCAGGGGCATCCATTCCCACTGCCCAGCTCTTCTCAAACATAAGCTTTTTCATAGTAGCTATCTGCCAAGGATGCTGAAGAGTCCAGCCTCTGTTCTATCCAAGATCCCAAGCTCTTGGCCCACTCCTCATCCTGGAAATCAAACACTCTATGTTGTCCTTGTTCATCTGGGCTCTTTAGTTCATTGTGACCTCCCTAGAGATGAGGACAACAGCTGTTTGCCCCTCTGTCCTAGTGCCGGGTTCTGACATGTGGATCTCAGTAAGACTTTGTTACATGAATGAGGGATGAGATTACAAATCAGTTTTATTTGTTTCTCTAAAATTATGATCTCTCCAAAGCAAGGCTAAGCAGGTTGGGCCTTTTCCATTGCTCACTCTCATCCCAGCCCTATCCACTGCAGTTAGATCTGATTCCTCTAGCAACTGCTACTGGAGCTTAAAGCAAATCTCATTAGATTTCTTAATGATGAATAAATCAATTATTCCCACTTTGGCTTGTCCAGTGGTAAGGATAAAACTAGACGATAACTGTGGTAACAAATTAATCCCGAAGTCAGTGGCTTAGCAGAGCAGATGTCCTTTTCTCAGTTCCAACAAGGGACCATAGTGGCCCAGAAAAAGGGCTCTGCTCCATATAGTTACCTAGAGACGAAAGCTTCAGCATCTTGCACCTGCACAGCCTGGAACATATGACCATAGTAGGGCAAAATGCTCTTACCCCGTTCTCCTCTGCTCTGTGTTTTAGCCCAGAAGTGGTACAACTTATCCTACATAGAGTCCACTAGCTAAAGATAATTACATATTGCACATAATTGCAAAGAAAGCTGGGAAATGAATTATTCTTATGGGCCCACCAGGAGGAAAAAAGTGATCAAAATCTACTGAAGGAATGCCTCCTTAAAGGGCCATCCTGTCTAGAACAGTATGTCCAAGAGTACAGTAGAGAAACATTACTATGGCTTGCGTTTACAGATTACGACTCTTGAGCTAGAGATGTAGCTTCATTGGTAGGTCGCTTGCCTAACATGTACAAGGCCGTGTGATTAATGGCTAGCATTTCATAACCAGGCATGGGGGTATTTACCTACAGCTTTCACATGCGGGAGGTGAAGGGAAAAGAATCAAGACTCCATGGACATTCTCACTACGTTGAAAGTTTGAGGGTAGCCTGAGCTATAAGAGAAACTAATTGAAAAAGACAAAACAAAACAAAACAACAATGGCAAAAACAAAAACAAAACAAAAAACTTATATTCTTAATGTGAGATATAGTCCAGTGGAAGAGCACTTACCTAGCTTGAGGCCCTGGGATCCATCCTCAGCGTCAGGGGGAATTCAGACTCTTCATCTCTACTTCCCCCAACTCGAGCTTGATTTGGTGGGACTTTGGGGAAAGCTTAGACATATTTTTGCATATTTCCCATGTACTGAAGGTGCTCTTTGTACATACTATGAGAAGCGATATATAATGACTGGGTCCAGCCAGATCAGCCATTCCCTTTTTAAGACAGGTAGAGTTCTAGAGTGGTCCCACTGAACTCTCTGAAGGCATGTGCTCACGGAGGTACCTGTTCAGTTGTGAGGACTGTGGTCCCAGACAAGGTTTAAGTGTTCTGTAGCCATTTCCTCCAAATTGAAACAATCTCTCCTGGAGGGAGAGGGTTGATTAGCACAACCCAGGAAGTGAATAAAACTTAAAAGGCCCAGGAAGACCCTGAAACCTACATGATCTTCAAAAGCCCTCTCTCCAGAGTTACAGAAACAATTGCTGCAGAGAGGAGACTCTCTGCCTGGTGGGGCTGTCTAAAACTGGGCAGAAACTCAAGACATGCAGCACTTACGAATCTTCACCCAAGCAGGCTATGGTTTTTTGTTGGGTCCCTTCCTTCTGCCTCAACTCAGAGACTCCAGAGTCTACAACCAGAGACCTCCAGATCACTCCTGCTGACCCTGAAACCAAGGACTGCTCTGAGTTCCGCCTTTGAGACCTGCTGGCTGGCATGTGTGCTGACTGGGGACATTGTTGGGTGTGAACAGACTGACTTCCTGGGGACATCTGTTCTTGGCCTCCTCCCCCACCTCGTGCTGTGCCTCCGGCCTCTCCCTGGAGCCGAGATCTCCTGGGCCGCCATCCTCAAGAGCTGCCCTCAAGAAACCTGACTTTCCTTGACTCTTTCCTGACTCCTTCCAAATTGTTTATGTTATGCAAATATCACTGTAACCTAGAGATCCAAGTTCACTTTCCTATAAATACTGAAGCCCAAAAAGTAAAGGGGAAGCCTTGATTGGGACGCAACTTGGCTTCGTGTCCTTTTGTTCTCGAACTCTGTTTTTCAGGTATTTTCCTCCTTTCGAGAGAGAACTCAGGTTTGTGAAACTGCAGGACAGTTTCAGTTTTTGATGGGATGCCTGCCTCCGAGTTGTTTGTGCTCCTATCCCTTGACCTATACTCTTACAAGTAACTACCAATAAACTCACTGGCTGACCAAGTAAAATGGAGAATCATTTCATTGGTTTGTGATCAATGACTTATCTGGGGTCAGCAATCATCTGTCCACATCTCTCCAGGAAAAGTCACATAACAACAAGATTCTAGGAACCAGAATGTAATCCAAAATAGCATAACGATTAAAAAAAAATCGCCTCTAAGGTTGATGGCAATGGATTAATAAGATAACGCACCAGAGCAGAGGTACATTAATCTCATGTAACATATAAGAAACAATTAACTTTGCAGCATCTGGTCTGATAGAAGTACTTTTCTGCAAGAAAACAAGTCTGATGAGCACCTAGCTGCCAAAGTAAGCAAGATTCCAAGGATCACACAGAAGACGGAGGTGACTATGAACTATTCTTGAGCGGTGAGATGAAGAAAGAGGAGTCAGGCTGAGGCACACCCAGAGAGAGAAGAGAGAGGGTGCTTGGGAAAGGAATGAAGGATACTGGGGAAAAGGGCATTTAGTTTATTGGGTATTTCGCTACATGGATGTAACTGTACTAATGTTCATGAAACTCTCTGCGATCACCAATGCTTGGCAGGGTACCTTTTCTTTGTAAAGGGTCTAAATCCTATATTAAGAGTAGAAAGCCACATAAGGTGGTCCTTGGGAAGTCAAGTGGAAGAGTGGGGGATAGAATTGAGCAAACTGGAGGGGTCAAGGACCCCTTAAGAAGACCTATAAAATCAACTAACCTGGGTCCATAGGAACTCACAGAAACTGAACCTTTAACCAAAGAGCATTCAGGGGCTGGACCTAGGGCCCCCTGCACATTTGTACTGGATGAGCAGCTTGGTTTTCATGTGGGATCCCTAACAAGTGGAGCAAGGACTGTCTGGGACTCCATTGTCTACAACTGGATCCCTTTCCCCTACCTGGACACAACTGGGCCTCAGTGGGAGAACTTTTGCTGTGACTTGATCTTCCAGGGTGGGGTCATAAGTAAAGGGGGCTTCCCCTTCTCTGAGAAGAAGGGGAGAGAGTAATGAGGGAGGGACTTGTAAGAGTGGGACTGGGAGGAGGGGGTTGCAACCAGAATATAAAGTAGATAAAAAAAAAATCTAAATAAATAAATAAATAGAGTAGAAAGCCAACTCAAGTAAGCCATTCTCCCAGAGCTATACAGGATAGTCCTCAGTCTACAGGTATTCATCCTAAAAATGGTGCCCAAAGAACTGCTGCCCCTGGATGTAGAGGTAGCAGAGAGCAGCACCTGGCAGGACTGAGACTGGGCCATCAGCTGTAGAGGATGGGACATGTGAGAACTGCTGATGAATGAAGGTCAAGTGGTACCCAGGAGCTCCCCTAATGTTAGAGTAGGGGCTTAGAGGATGTACAGAGGCAGAGAGATCACCTGGAGTATACCATGTAAACAAACTGGCATAGGAATAAAGCAGTAGTAACAGCAATGATGAATAATAAAAGCATGTGGACCTACTATGTGTGCACCTTGCACTTAGCACTTGACATACATTAATTTATCCTCCAAATAATACATGATGTACTTATATTTTTCACTCCTCTTTTATGAAAACCTGAGCCCAGAAAGAGTGAATTACTCAAGGTTATGTAGCCAGCTCTGGCAGAGTCATGATTTGAATTTAGGCAGCATGCCTTCAAGGTCTATGTTCTAAACCACTGCCCTTTAATATATGTAAAAGTGTTTTACTAAATAAATTGTAAAGTGCTGAACGATGCAATGTATCACTAGGCTCCTGGCTGTCTAGACAAGGTATTAAAGCAGAAGAAAGTAAGAAAAAACAAGTAGGAACTGAAAATGCAATTTAAAGAAATTGCTACTTAACCCATGACCTCCCCCTAGGTGGGAAGAAACATACATCATGCCCAGCATCCCAGTCATGCTTCCAAGCAACAAATGCTAACCTAGGTGCTTCTCGATTGAAGATCACAAAATTGGTCAGACTTTAGAAGTCTCTAAAAACCAGACCAAGCATATTGCTAAAGCCAGAGCTGAACACAGAAGATAAGAATAAAGCGTATAGGGCTGGTGAGATGGCTCAGCGGGTAAGAGCACTGACTGCTCTTCCGAAGGTCCTGAGTTCAGATCCTAGTAACTACATGGTGGCTCACAACCACCCGTAATGAGATCAGACGCCCTCTTCTGGTGCGTCTGAAGACAGCTACAGTGAATTACGCTAAAGCGAGCTGGGCCAGCAGAGATCCTGAGTCCAATTCCCAACAGCCACACATATGATGGCTCATGGCCATCTGTATAGCTACAGTGTACTCATACAAATAAAATAAATAAATCTTTAAAAAAAAAAAAAAGAATAAAGCGTACAGTATCATACTTGGTTAGGCTCATTCAGCGCTAATGGATGATATAGTCTCAGTTTAAGAGGACAAAGAGCCAAGAGCACCACAGACAGGAGCAGAAGATGCACTCAGAACAAAATGTTGACACACTGACATACCTAGAAACTGAGATTCCTGTCAGAGTTAGATACATGAACATCAGTCCCAAGTAGTCTAACCAAATCCATAGTTTTACCTACAAGAAATGCCCTAGTACCAGATGCAACTGAAAACTCCTCCTTCAAGTGACTAGTGTTCAAAGGTCAAAGCAAAGAAGGGTTTCATTGCACCATAGCCAGAATGGGGCGCAATGCAGCTGCTCTATGTGGTCCTGTGTCTCTGCCAGGCATGGGAGGTAGCTATGCAGCTTGTGGAGCAAGCATTACTGATTTCTATGTCTACATTTAGTCTTTGTTGATATATTTATGTCAAATCTTGATCATCACACTTTCCTACAATTTCGGATGTTTTCTTCCAAACACATTAAATTAAACACATGTTATTGCTAAGAAACTGAGTTCTCGATTTACTCTATTTTGTATGCATTTCCTAAAATATCTTGATGACATCTCATCATGAACTGCAAAACTGGCCCTCATGGTTTTCCTGTGTGGACCACAAGAGAAAGTAAATTGGACTTCTTGGGGGCCACTGTTGGAGATGGTGAGCCCTCTCCATTCACATCACAAATAGGCATCATTGTATTCACTAGACATTGGGAACCCTAGGGAAATGCAAAGGGGGAATTTGTTCAAATTCAAGTAATCTTAGTTAAGGAGATCCCAAATTATCCTACTTAGACTAGAAAATATATTAGCACCCTATCCATGTCAATCTCTCTACATGTGAGGCTGAGGCCGAAGATGTCCTAGTCAATATCTAAAGTCAATATCTAAAGTGGCTCTACTAAAGGATGGAACTGGATCTTAGTCACAAGGTTGTCCTCATGGTTAGGTTTGAAGATAGTTCTTGTGACATATTCAAATGAAGCACCAAGCACCAATCCTTAAGAAAATACAAGGCAAAGTGCCAGACACATGCTCGGTGAATAAGAGCATAAGAATTGTTGTATAAGAGGATCAGGGTCTGGATCCCAAAACTAATGTAAGAAGTTTAACATGGCCATATGATATGAATCACAAAGGGGCAGAGACAGAAGGATCACAGGAGTTTTCTGGCCACCAGTCTAGGGCCAGGTTCAGACCCTGTCTCAAGGAAATGAGGCAGAAGATGATAGAACAGGACATCTCTGGCTTCCACATATATGCACACGTGCATGCGCATGGGCACACATACACACACACAGATATACACACAAACAGACACACAGAGACACATACACCTATGTATACACTATACTCACACATATGTATATAGATACACAATGAAAGAGGAAGGAGGGAGAAGAGGGAGGGAGGGAAGAAAAAAAGAAAGGAAGGAAGGAGGGAAGGAAGGAAGGAAGAAAGGAGAGTGCAAAACAAAATAGAACCCTGAGATATAGAACAGGTAAAGATCGAAATCAAAACATGGCAAAGATGAGAATGGGGAAGAACTCAAACACTAATATGCTATCCTTGGGTATATAAATTAATACAATCATTATTATTAAGTTTGAAATTCTTCAATAACAAAATAGACCTTCTTTTGCCACGAGAGCCCGACCTCTGAGAGGCTCTACAGCTTCCAAAAACAGCACCACCCAGCCAGGGAATAATGACACAGAACTTGAGACTGAGAGAGGCAGCTCAAATGCAAACTGTAATGTAATGGAACAAGGTGTACATCTTTTCTCTTAGCCTGTCTCCCTACATGGAAGGCCTCATTACTGAGATGGCTGTCTGTCCTCACCCACTCCTCTCCCAGCTCCTGGATGGCCACTGACACTTGATAGCCACATCTAGGTATAGATGGTTTACACAAGAACAGGGGTCTTGTCAAGAGGGCTACCCCAATGCTTGTGGTGTAGATATTCAGAGATCCCATGTGACACTCCTACTTTGTTACCTCTGGATCTGATGTACTCAGTCTCTAGGTGGAACAGGGATAGGAGAGAACTTCCATGTGGGCTCCATAGCACCCCTGGGGTGGGCTATGAGGGTCAGTTTCACACCTGTGTCTTCTTTAATGCTCAGTGCTGCATAGTGCCATTGATCCTGTTCACAGACAGGATTGAAGAGGCTAGGAGACTGGAGAAGAGAATGCTCACCACAGCTGAAGCAGAAAACTAAAAACTCTGAAGCAGAGATTCTAACACTTAGTCATTCAGAAGTAGAAACCATTGTACTATGAGTAAGGAGTTGGGTTCCATTTGTTTCTTTTGTATGGACAAATGAAATCTGTTCCATTTGGCTATGATGAGAACTTGGTAAAACAACAACAACAACAACAACAACAAAAACCCTACTTCTAAGAGAAGTTCCCTTCAGTTTTGCCAGGTTGTCAGAAATGGGTAATCACATGCTCTATGACCCAAAGCTACCTCAAATAAGTATTCAAGCTGGGGAGTCTTATACAAGCCATTATTTATTGTATTTGTTGACTTGTTTAAAACTCTTCTTGGCTGAAGAGAATTGCAGCCCCATAGGAAGAACAATATCAACTAACCAGACAACCTAGAGCTCCCAGAGACTAAACCACCAACCAAAGAGTACACATGGATGGATCTATGGCTCCAGATACATATGTAGCAGAGGATGGCCTTATCTGGCATCAGTTGGAGGGGAGACTCTTGGTCCTGTAGAGGCTTGATACCCATAGTATAGGGGAATAGTAGAGGGATGAGGTGGGGGTGGGTGAGTGTTTGGAGGAGCACCCTCATAGAGGCGAAGCGGGGGGACAGGGGATATAGGATGGGGGATTTGTGAAGGGATAACAGGAAAGGGGATATCATTTGAAATGTAAATGAATAAAATGACCAATAAAAAATAAAATATTAAAAAAAAAAAAGACAATGTATCTCCCCATGAAGGAGGTGGACCTCTTCCTGAGTGGCAAAAAGAATCTAAGAGCCATAGGTTGGAGATCACCAGAATGAAATACTGCCTCCTGGGCATGACAGGACCACTGCACATGAACTCAGAGCAACCATGCTGGCCCACATGAATCCTATACAAGACCAATCCATTCTAGCATGGGACGAAAGGGGAATCAAGAGTCTATGGACAATACAAATTGGGCACCGTGGGTTACTTTTTTAAAGGATGAAGTTGAGGAGAGAGGATGAGGGAAGAGTTAAGAGAAAGAGTCGGGGTAGATATGATCAAAGAGATTGAAATCCTCAAAGATACAGTAAAAATCTTTTTAAAACATGTAATAAGTGAATAAACACCTCCTTCATGGCTTGGAAGGTACTCCTAGACATATTTGGAGATATAGGTTTTTTCTACTGTCTGTTCCACACCCTGGGGACTTTGTGGGTCTTGTCACTTTCATTGGCTCTGCTGGCTCTAGCTCTAGACCTTTTAACTGGACCTTACCCCTGGACTTTCCGCTTTTGCACCCCCTCTCCCCCTAAGTTCTCACTCAGCAGTAAATCCATTCCAGACCTGGACCTCTAATTCTTCCTTTCAATGCTCTCCAGGATTTCTGTGGGTGGTGACATCCAAGCCCAATCCTGATCCTCTGTGCTTAGCCCTGTTGTGAGTCAGTGGAGCAGAAAGGGGGCCAGATGTAGACTCAGACATGCCCAGGAAGAATGCTAAGCACTGCCACTCATCAGCATGGATGAGTTAGTTAGCTACACTGAGCCTCAGCTTCCCCATCCATACAATAGGGTTAATCATAGTTACTCCACTACTATGAAAACGACATAAGATCAAGGGCGTACCTACTGCATAACAAGCTCAATAAACCTCAGCTATGAATATTATCAAAGGCCTTACTGCCTGTGATAAACATCATGCCCAAAATCAACTTTGGAAGGAAAAGGTTTGTTTAGCTTCCAGGTTGGAACTCATTATCAGTGAAAACCAAGGCTGGAACCTGGAGAGAGAGTTGAAACAGAAGCCATAGTATAGTGCTACCTGGCTTGTTCTTCATGGATTGATCAGCCTGTTTTCATATATCACCCAAACCACCTGCCCAGGGATGTGCTGAGACCTCCCATATCAATCATTTCTCAAGAAAATTCCCCCACGGAATTGCCTATGTGCCAATGTGATGAAGACATTTTCTCAAGTTAAACCCCCTCTTCCAAGATGGCCCTGGCTTGTACCAAATTGGCAAAAAGAAATTAAGCAGGACATTGTCAAAACACAGAGAGGTAAAGTGGTGTAGTTACCTTGATCTAGCCCAGAAATCACCTACAAATTATTTCTGTATATATCAAAGGTTACAGGACCAAAACAAAACTCTAACACCCGGAAACAAACTTCAAACAATGTGGACAGGAGCTGGTGCATAAGTTTTCTATCTTCATCTCGATGCTGAGACAGCATTAATTATGTTCAACCCCACTGCTCAGAAGGCTCACGCAGATTGACTTCCAGTTACTCACAGCTCTCTCGTCCTCTATTCCTTGCCATACCTGCCCCTCCTGACCAGGCAGCCAATGTTTTGACAAAGAACCACCATGAAACTATGGGCTTCATTCCAGCTTAAGGGATGCATAAAAGCAACCCATTCTGTGATCTCCCACTAGGAAAAGGATATAGTCAAACTCAAGCACCATCAATTTTTACTGAGTGTCTATTTTGTATCAGGCGCTCTGCCAGGTACAATAATACCCAGTTCCTATCCTGGCAGAAACTCGCCAAGCAGGAGGAAGTAGAAAACGTAACTACAAGCTCAAGGCTGCCATAAGAATCTACTTAGAATTTGTGGGAGGGGAGCCGTGTCAGAGACAGGACTGATGAGCTAGGCTGAGGGGTAGGCAGACACTAGCTGAGCAATGGGGAGGGGAGGTCTGTGTCTTATCATCTGGTAGAGCCATTACCTGAAGTGATGGATGTTTAAACAATCTCCCCCATGGTTCAAACTGACCCAAAGTTCTGGCTCTTGGGAGCTGGGATTGAGCTCTATTTTAGAAAGAGCCTAAGCTTTAGAACAGTTTAGACTTCATCATAGGATTAAAACCCAGCCCGAAATTAGCTTCTCGCTACTAAGATTGCTTCATTTCTGTGGAGCTCAGTCACTTGCTGTCAACAATTTATACTTCTGATTGTCATGCAGATTAAATGAAGCCAATGGCATGTCAACACACAGTAACTGAGCCCCAGAGTTAAGGGAAATCTACACTGAGGGGTCACTGAGGACTAAGGCACAGCCAATGAAAATACATACATTGTCTTAGCTGGCTTCTCCTATCCCTGGTAGAATACAGACCTCTTGTGAGTTGCACTAGAGCTGGGTTTTTAATGGGGTGACTAGAAACCAAGAGTCCACCTAACCTCTAAACCCTACTTTAAAATATTTCACTATTGAAATATTCACTATTTCTTTGAACTCTCATCTCTGAGCCAGTTCCAGAGTCCCCAGACACTCAGGGCCCTAAAGTTCCAACTGGGTTGGAATTTAAGGAACTCCTGCTGCACTAAATGGTCACATGACAATAGATCTTGAATGGACTGAATGCTCACTGTCAGAGTCTCAGAAAATTCAAAGATCTGTATTGATTCTCAATATACTCATACTAACTCTTTTGACATGGTAAATAGGAACCAAAACAAAGTAGTATTCTCAAATAATCTACACCTTTAAGAAGGTTTCACTATAACAGATTACCCAGCATTAAGCCATGTAAACTATT
>JADRCC010569107.1:0-13295 GCA_019843855.1 Hylomyscus alleni
GATCTTCATTCTTTCTCCGCACACCTACTTGGCTGGTACCCCAGACAAATGATTCTGCTGCCTCATTGGTTAACCAAGCTTTGGAGCCCATGGAATCATGGGTACTGTGTCAGGAGGTGGGATGCACAGGTAAACTGAACCTGGACCCTAATCCAGACTTAGACTGTGGAAGGGCTGGCCTCTTGTCTTTGTGCCTGGGAATCTTTGGATCCCAGGCTCTGAGATAAGCTAGTTATTTAGTTGTCCCTTGAATTATCTGCCTAATTAAGGGCAAGGGAAAACTGTTTACTCCAAAGCTTCTAAACCCACCCAATTGACTGATTGAGCCAAAAAATTTAATACCAGGCTCTTTAAAAATAAATCAAGATGCTTCCTTGTGTGCAGAGGACAATTGGCAGAGATAGTTCATCCTTTCTCACCAAATTCCTCATCTAAGGTCAAAGATGGGATATTCTGTGGGGCTTCCTCTCTTCTGCATGGAAGACACTTTCTTCATATCTTCCCAGGCATGGCTTCCTTTTATCATTAAAATTTACCTTTTAACAGAATCCTCCCTTGTCTACCCAACTTCATGTGCATCCTTCACAACCCATCCCAGTACTCCTTCTGCAGCGTTTATTACAGAAAACAGTTGCTTTCAGTCACTGATAAACTCCAAGTGCCAGGACCGTTCCTCACAGAATGTGGGTGCCTCCAAGGACATCTGTGAAACAAAGAATGGCTCAGGGTGTGCACCAGAGGCAATAAACATCTCTGTTAATATTTATTTCTCATTAACTTTCTCGGTTTTCTGATTTCTCTTATTAGAGGCAGTAATTCATAATTGCCATACCCGAGTGCTTCATCTTGCTCAAAGAGACCAAGTTTAGTTCAGGGTCCTCATTATCCAGGAATTCATTATCTAAATCTGTGCATATAGACAGGCAAGTGAACTCTGTCTTAGTATGAATATGTGCATTAATGACCCAACCACTTACAAAAGCAGCCTCTACTCACAAGCTTCACCCACTCCATCGCCACTCCCCACCCCTTTAACACTCTGTGATGCTCAGTCTCTGTCTGGCAGCTTTCTCTCTGATTGCCAGCTCTGTCAACATGTGACAGTACAAAGCAAATAGGAGGTTGAAATGTAATGTGCCAACTGAGGGGAAGGAGAACCTGCCTCAGGACACAGCTAAAAAGGGGAGGGGGACTGACAAGGGGGAGGCTGTGATAGGCATCCCATGATTTGAATATCAAAAGATTAACAGAGGCCCTTGGGAAAACTGATGACGAGCTAACATACTTTTTCACAAAATTGACCCACTTTATGATTCTGCTGTGAAAATCAAACTTTACGATCCTATCTTAAGGGATTTCATCTTGGACCATCGTTGCAACTTTATCAGAAAAAATGAGGTCTCTCCACCCACCCCCAAAATCAACTTGCTGCTTTTTTGTTCATCCCAGCACATACTTAGAAAAGATCAGATGAAACAAACCTTTTCATAAGTCATTTCAAGTTTAAGATGGTATTGGCAACAAGCCCATCTTTGTCCTTCATTGTTTCCTGCGAAGGGAGTGTCTTCCCATGGGCTATCCTGAGGACCATGCCTCTAGATCTGGCTTCAGTTAGAGCCACTCAGAAACTCCGTGTGTCCCAGCATCATTAGGCAAGAGCCTCTGTGGATGGATTTCATCCCCTGCTCTTCAGACAATACAGATGTGTTCTAACAGAAGCATTTTTACGAGCAAGAGCTTACTTTGCCTTCTTAGCCCAAGTGCTCCTGAAGCATCAAAGAACCTGACCTTTGCTCTTCCTCATCTCTCAAGACAAAGCTACTGCAATGGGGATGTAATTGAAGACTTATATTGCTGGACCTAGAACTCTGGTTTCTCCATAGCCTTAGCCTTGTATTCTAAACTGGGCCTTGAGGGTCTGGAATTTGAACACACTAGCTGGATTTGTGGCTGGGGTATTAAGCAAGCTTCAGTTCCTGTGTTGGTTCTATTTGTGGACTGGACCCTGTTCTGGGCATAGAGCTTGGCTATATAGACTGGTAAGGCACTCATCTTCATTCTGAACACGAGGTGTCTACTGAGAGCTTGCTTGCCATCATGACCCTTTTTTAGGTTGTATGAAACCACAGCCATATAACGCCTACCTGAGGACCATCAGCATAGGTGCTGACAGTTCAGCGGAGATAGATGTGAATGATCCTGTCTAAAGATGAATCAAAGGCCTTACTGGTGTCCTCTACTTCTGCTAGAGGGGAATCTGCCCTTGTGTCGTGGTTTGGTTAGGAAGTGTTGCTCAAAGACACCTGCACAGAAGGCATTATGGTCCCCCATACAGCAGTGTTCAGAGGTCCAGTGTCATCATAAGAGCTCCACTACTGTTAGGAATTAGTCAACTGATGGATTCATGGACTATTGGGTAGGTAGAAGCTACAAGAGGTGGAACCCAGTTGAGGAAATAGTCTTCATGCATCTCATCTTCTCTCTCTTCCTCTCTCCTCATCGACTTCCTGGCCCTCTTTACACTGCCACATGTTCCTTGTCTCCTCACCATGGCCCACAGACAACAGAGCAATCTGACCACAGACCATTACCTCTGAAAGCATGATCCAAACAAACCTTTCTTCCTGTAACGCTGATTTTCCTCAGATCATTTGTTATAGTTGCTCTTTATACCCTGACTCCTTCAGGACTGTGAGCCTAGAAAGTTAAAGTCTTGCTTTCTCAGTCCTATCTGATCAAATAATTTTCTTGACTTGAGACCATAATAAGCACTGGGGCTAAGGAGATGGCCCAAATGTTGGCTGTCTAAGAGTGAGGACCTGAGTTCAGAGATCTAAGTCAGTCAAGGAAGCACAGGCCTGCAATCCTAGTGCTGGCAGAAGACAAGGGAGTCAAAGATATGAGCACCCCTGGGGCTGACTAGCCAGCTATGTATGTGCATGTACATGTATACACTCAAATACACACACACACACACACACACACACACACACACACACACATACACAGCTGAAGAGCTGCTTTCAAGGCTTCTCCCCCTCCCAAAAAACAAAAACACAAACACAAAACCAAAACTCTATCTAGTCCTCAGCCAAACTTGACAGAGCAGATGGTTCAGGCCAATCTCTCTGGAGGGTGACAAGCTCCTTGGGCTCCCTGCCTAAGTTAGCTCCACACGGTACATGCATATGCATGCATGCACCCACATGGACAGATCTGCATAAATATCCATGCATCTCTATGAGGATGGAAGAAAATCCTGATTTCCTTTCTAGGCCCAAAATAAAGATAACGGTATTAACAGCTGTTGTCCCCTCTAACCTATACTCAGTGTCTGGGGCTGTGGATTAAGAGAATTTTACTAAGAGCTGAGTTCTGGGATTAATCAAATCTTAATTTTATGTCTTTTTCTCTGTCTTGAAATGCATTTGATGAATTAACACATACTTGCATAATTCCATGTACTAAGGCCTATTGTAAAGTGTTTGACAAGGTCTAGAGATGCAGCTCAGTAAGTAGGATGAACAAGGCCTTAGGTTTGACTCCAGAATCACATAAACTAGATACGGTGGTACACACCTATAATCTTAGCTCCTCCCCTAAACAGAAATATCAGAAGTTCATCTACTAGTAAGACCATCCTTAGCTTGAGAATACTTGAGCCCAGCCTGGAGTACATGAAATCTGTCTCAAAAGTAAATGAATGAATGAAGTATTTGGCAAACATTGACTTTACATTAAAGTTCTCAATAACTGGTACTAATGTTCTCAGCTGACACAGGGAGAAACTGAGATGGGCCTAAGGTAACCTACATCTGGTGTGTAGGAAAGCCAAAATCCAAACCCGGTCATCCTGGCCTTGGCAGTCACACTTTTCACTTCCTCATGTCACCTAGGGTAATGCTTGCTGGGCAAGGCTGTGAGAACATTCTTCAGGTTCCTCGGATCATGTCTCCATAAGAGTGGAGGCTTCAGTGAGTTCTCTGGGCACTGAGGAGTACATGTGCCCATCAAAAATGGAGGTCAACTTTGGGGGGTCTTCTTCAGTCACCTTTCACCTTATTCCTTAGAATGGGATCTATTACTTTGACTCACTGAGTCAGCTAAGCTGACCATGAACCTAGAGATCTTTCTGTCTCTGTGTCCTCAGTGCTGGGATTCCAATCTTTTTATGAGGACTCTGGTAGTCAAACTCAGTCCCTCAGGCATGCACAGCAACTACTTTGCTGGATTGATGCAACAATCTATCCAGCTCCAACTTGAATTTGTTTTTGAAATGTCCCCTAGTCAGAAGACTATCAAGACTTCAAATGAAGAGGTCAAGCCTCATGGGATAGCTTGACTAAGGTGTTGGTGCCTGTTGCTTGGTACTATGACAAACTACCTGATAAAAAGCAAGTTAGGACAGATTTACATTAGCCTGCAGTTTCGAGGATTTGTTCCCTCACCATAGGGAAGACATGGCAGCAGAAAGGTAAGGTCCCTAGTCACATCATAGTCACATCGTAGTCACATTGCACCCACAGGTAAGAATACTTCTCTGTCTGTGACCTCAGTTCAAAAATGGTGCTGCCCAAATTTAGGGTGGATCTTTCCAGCTCAGTTAACCCAATCTAGGAACTTCCTCACAGACATGCACACAGCCTTGTCTCCTAAGTAGACAAACAGTATGAGCCAATACAATGTCCTTAGTGCCAACTGTGCTGCTATAACAAAATACCATATACCACAGTGGTTCTCAACCTTCCTAATGCTTTGACCCTTTAATACAGTTCCTCATGCTATAGTGACCCCAACCATAAAATTTTTCATTGTTACTTCATAACTATAATTTTGCTACTGTACTGAATCATAACATAAATATTTATGTTTTCTGCTCTTAGGCAACCCCTGTGAAAGGGTCATTCGACCCCTAAAGGGGTTGTGACTCAGAGGTTGAGAACTGTTGATATACCAGGTGGCTTATACAAAATATACATGTTGAAGAAGGAGCCATTGTTTCCTTCGGCCCGCAAAAACCTGACTTGTTTCTACAAATTCCAGATGAGTCTTTATGCCCTCTTTATGACTATTGATGGCTATTTCCTAGGTTCAGGCTGGGGCCACCTTGCTGGAATCTGAAAGAAAACTCCCAGAATGGGGACTCTGATCCCCGTGTTAAACCCAAGTGATTTTAACCAATACTTTCTTTGAAGATAGCCATAAGTATCTTTAGGACATAAAAACACAAATGCCTGATCTTCCAGGCTACTTCCCATATTGGAATGTTTGTAAGCCACCTGGGTTTATGCACATCCTTTAGGACACCTCTTCTGGGTGCTCCTAACCCTAAGGAAAAGCTAGGGTTGACTATAGTCAATGTGCAACCCAGCCTCACAGGTATCCAGAGATCAATAATAGAGTAACAGCTGGAAGGACAGCTGATGTGAGCTCAGTGAAGCTGACACAATAGTCCTTTGTCCACACTGTCTTTCCTTCTCAAACTAAGGAGTTCAGTGTAACTCAGCCTCTGCCTTTGCAGTCCCTAAGATGAAAGACATTTTCTGAATCTTCAGGTAGCTGGCTTCTTCTCCATTGAGATCCAAGCTCAAATCCTCCTCTGCCACCCTACCTAAAGCTGCCACTAACTGCCTCCACTAAATACAAACTACTATCTTATCAAGGATGTGTATAGTGGTAGAACAGTTGCCTTGCATGCACAAGACTGGGTTTGATTTCTAGCAAAACACACACACACACACACACACACACACACACACACAACCATAATTGAAAAAAAATGCCTCTATAAAATGTCTGTAGAATATTTTCTTAATTAGTAACTGATGGGGGAGGGCCCAGCTCATGGTGGGTGAAGCCATCATTGGGATGGTGATTCTGGGTTCTATAACCCAGAATATGCAGGCTGAGCAAGCCATGGGGAGCAAATCAGTAAGAAGCACCCCTCCATGGCCTCTGCTTCCAAGTTCCTGCCCTGACCTTTCTCAGTGATGAACAGTGATATGAAAGTGTAAAGCCAAATAAACCCTTTCCTCCCCAGGTAACTTTGGTCATGGTGTTGCATCATAGTAATAGTAACCCTGAGACATGTATGGAACTGGAAACTACTGTATTAAGCAAAATAAGCCAGACTTGGAAAGACAAAGGGCACATATTCTCTCTCGTCAGTATCTATCCTTACTTGGGAGAAGGAAAGGGACCACTGGATAAAAAGAGGAGAAATGAGAAGGCTAATAGTGTCCTTTGACTAGTGTGTCTCAGCATTAACCATCATCCGCTGCAATGAAAAGCTTCTCTGATGAGGGCTGAACTCTGCACAGATCTACATGTAGAAGGATAAATGCCTCTGCATCAAAATATAGTTATCGTGTTCACTAAGTAACTGGTCTAGATTCTCCGTGAGGATCTCAGGTCTGAGAAAAAGCATTCTCTTCGTTTTGACCACCAGGGAATCCCCAGAACCTAAAACCAATCTTGGTAGCTCAGTCTCACACACAGCCCCTCCCCAGATGCCCCATCTCTCCTTTCCTCTCTTACCCATACACTCTGGGTCTATTCTGCAGAGTAACCTCCACTGACCCCTAACACCTGCAGAGACTCTGAGCTCCCAAACAAGTTTTCCCTCTTGGATTCTGTCGTCATAACACCAGATCCCCCTCTGCTTGAAGAAACCACCTCCTCTGATTAGCTTCTCATTAACCTTCAAGTCTCAACTTAGACATGATTTCACTCAGCATTCCTTTAACAGAAATCATCTTCCTGAGTTACCAGGGAGATAATTTTTGGTGTGTGTGAGGTTGCTTCCTCTGAATCCTTTCTATACTGTTTGAACCATATGTCATCTATGTTCTTTTAATTTAACAGAGCTTATCTAAATACGAGATAATAGGCTGCTTATCTTTAAGATGTTTTATGCATTTAAGAATTATTCTAATAAATTCTTAATGTGAGTACCACAAGGACTTAATTATTATAGCTTTGTTTATGGCTTAATATCTTGTTTAAAAAATACCTTTCTGAGCCCTTCAGTTTATTCTAACTTTTTTTTTCTGGAAAAAAAAAATGCTTTCAGCCTCCCCCATAGACTAATTCTATCACCTGGGAAATGTTGCCTTTATTCTATCTCCCCACATTGCTCATAGCTAGACCTTATGCTGAGTGGAGCTCGTGGAGTCATGGGAACTAAAAGAGATGATCACAAGCATCCTTCTCCCAGTCTTGATTTCAGGGGGACTGCTTCAGGGACCTGCCCTTCAAGAAGCATGGTAATCTGAGAACACACTCTTTCTCCTAGGAAGGAAAGATTCCAGTGTTTCAGTCAAAGTCAAACTACTGGGATAATCTCTCCCCAGAATGGAACTTTAACTATCATAAAAATCAGTCTCTGGAATGGGACCTCAACAGCTCAAGAAATCGATCCCTTCCATTCCAAAGTTCTTCCCAGGATCCTGTGATCCACTGAATCTCACACCTTAGGTTCCCCAGCTGCCTTAGTACTGAAGTCTCCTTCCCTCTAACCCTCAGCCACCTAGTCAGTCCCCAGACCAATACCAGGGTCCTCTTCTTGGTTCCCATCATCCTCTTTGCAGCATCTCTGCCTCAGAGCTTCAGCTTGAAGCTGAGCCACGATGATGTTGAGTTTGTGTCCTGACTTGGTCCTTACGATCTGAATATTCTCAATAGCTCTCTAGGTTCCATTTGTTTGCAGCACGTAGGTAAATCACACTCACCCTTTTTCTTCCCTTTTTAAAGATTTATTAATAAGTCTGTGCATAGTGATGTTACCAGAGTTGCTAAGAGTCAGAGCCTGGGCAAGAGCAGTTCTAACAGGCTAGTCTCAGCCAGCTGTCCTCAATAGGCCATTAGAGAGAGAAATAAAAGTGTAAAGCAGGTAAAAATCTATTCAGAGTGTACACTGGGAAGAGGAACAAAGGACGGGGTCCACTGGACATCCCTAGTCTGTCTCTGGGGTCCAGACAAGGTTTAAATAGGTCAGAGATCTGAGTATTTAAATGGTCCTGGTCAAAGCATGCCCCCTACCACCACTACCCTATCCTTGTGCCACCTCCAGTTTCTCCTGTCAGGTATTCTGACAAGTTGCCAGAACTGGATAAAGTCTCTTTAAGGAAACAAGCTCCTCCTCTGGCTGGCACCAAAGCCAAGCCTTGAACTTGTCCCAGCGGGAGACTTCTGGGGAAATTCCACTTCCTTGGGGTCCATTGTCTCAATAGTCTCATAACTAAAGGGAGGGATACAAGTGCCTCACCTTGAAATGTCTTTATTTTAACAAGAATGGTTTTAAAAGCACACAACTGTAATTCTAGTATTCAGAAGTCTAGGGCAGGAGGATCACACGTTCAAAGCCAGCCTGATTACATGAAACAAAGTCTCAAAAAAAAAAATTGTACTGATATGGGAAACTATTCATAAGAAAATGTAAGTAAAGAAGAGTGTATGATCCCATTACTACTAAATAATCTGTGTGGAGGCCCAAGAGGGAAAAAAAAAAAGCCACGGAAAAGATAAAAAAATGTTAACTGGTAGTTATTTTTGGGAGCTAGCAATATGTTATGTGAACAAATGGCGAAGTTCACTTTACGACAAGTATTTGACTTGGGGTGCCAACAGCTTCATGATCAATGTGGAGTCTTCCTTGGGGAAATCCTTGACAGCCTTCCCTTTCAGGATGCTTTGCTTTTAAAAATCATACCACAGTGCCACCACTCCGTCTCTTCTCATCCTAAAATATTTACCAAAAACCAGTGATCATCATTGGTCTGATGTATTGGGTTCTTGCCGTGTGCTAGGAACTGTACTAAATGCTTCATGCGTTTGCCTGATTGGAAGCTGTGTGAGGAGGCCACAGAGAGCAGCACCAGGTGCTGAAGATACTGCATACTGCGGCTGCACCAGTTCAACCTCAGGACAACTCCATGACGTCACCACTATCGCTCCCCAAGGCTAGAGAGGCAGTTCCCTGAGTACTACGACTAGTGAGAGAAACGGAGATGTGACTCCAAAGAGAGGCCTCTTACCCACTGTGCTTCATTCAGAGATAGCAGGGTTATCTGTCTGCAGGAACATGGGGGTACTGTCAGGCTAACTGGGGATTCTGACCAACTGGTAAACTCATGCCCAGACTAAAGAACAGGGCTAATGTCTGGCTACATGGATTGTTTGTCACACAGAAGTGAAAATGAACTCCTTATTTTTTATGATAAATACACTGAATTTTAAATTGTGATAAACATTTAACTTTTTAATAAAGCACAATATGCAATGAAAGATGCAGGTTAAAGAAAACAAGTGAACAGAAATCACAAACAAGACAGTTTTGACTCAAATTTCTGAAAAGCCTGCTGGGCCGGGGAGATGGGCCAGCAGGTGACAGTGCCTTCCGCACTAACCCAAGGACCGCCATTTGAATCCCTGGTATACACGAAGGGCAGTGTGGCCACATGGCCCCTGTTATCTGTGCTGAGGGGACAGCAGATTCAGGGGGGGTCACTGGGGTTTGCTGGCCTCCAGCCTGGTTCCAGGTTCAGTGACAGATCATGTCTCAAGGGAATAAGATGGAGACCAGGACCCAGTGTCTTCCCCTGGCTTCCACACAGGCACACACAAGCACAAGCACACTTGTGCAAGTGCATGTGTGCTTGTGCGTGCGCACGCACACACACACCCTATACTCTGTAAAAGCCAAATTTCCTTTTTAATTTCCACTTTTTCCATTAGAGAGCCGAACTTACTAGACTGTGGAGAGCTCAGCAGACTCTTAGACAGAAAGTAAATATTTCCTGCTGTACTGTGGGTCACAAATTCTCATGTCTGCCCTAGTACCACGAAAGCCAGCATGGGAACTGAAAAGACAAACAGGCATGGCTATTCATTCACTGCATGTCATAGAATAATAGTCTCCTTTTGTTTTTTTTCTAAATCATCTAAATATGCAAACACTACTCTCAGCTGATAAATAGGAAATCAGGTCGTGGACCACTTTGGGCTTTTAGAAACTGGCTGTCAGGGCTGGAGACACGGTTCAGCAGTTCCAAGAATAGGTTACTTTTCTAGAGGACCCGGATTCAATTCCCAGGATTCACAAGGCAGTTCACAACTGTCAGTAACTCCTGTTCCAGGGGATGCTAGGCCCTCTCCTAGCCTCTTCAGCCACCAGATACATAAGTGATACACAGACGTACATGTAGACAAAACACCATATGCATAAAATTAACAACAACAACAATAAAAAACAAGCAAAAGATTGCTTAGCTGATATAGTACTTGGTGAACAAATATAAAAATCTAAGTTCGATCCCCAGAACACATATGAAAAAGCCAGGAGCAGTGATGTCACATGCTTGTAATATAGGGACTGGGAAGTAGAGACAGGAGGAGGGTTCCGGGTGTTGGCTGCCTTGTCAGTCTACCCTGATCCTGAGCCCCCCAGTCAATGAGAAACCCTGTCTCAAACAAAACAAAAACACAACAACAGAGAATAGGGGCAGGGCAAGTGACTCTGGAGTTAAGAGCCCAGACTGCTCTTAGAGAGTTTGGGTTCCCACTTCAGGCCCGACACAGCCACCTGTGCCTCCAGCTCCTACTGGATTCAAGAACCCTGGCTTCTGTGGGTTCCTGCACTCATGTGCATATACCTACAGACAGACACGTGATTTTTAAATAAAACAAAATCTTTTTCAAATGGACAGCAACCAAGGATGCACAAACACCCATGCGCCGGTTCGCTTGTATTCACTTGTAGGTGTGTGTGCGTGCATGAAAATCTGTCGGGCGGTGGCGCACGTCTTTAATCCCAGCATTTGAGAGGCAGAGGCAGGTGGATATCTGCGTTCGAGGCCAGCCTGGTCTACAGAGTGAGCTCCAGTATAGCCAGGGCTATACAGAGAAACTCTGTCTCAAAAAAACAAAAACAAAAAAAAAGAAGAAAAGAAAAAAAGAAAATCTGTCTAGTGTGCTTCCAAGAGCCCCCGATGCTTTCTGATCCTAACTCCCAGTCTCATGCTGCCTTAATCACGTGGAGTGCCCGTTTCATAAGCAAATGCAGGCATCCCCACACCCCTAGCTCCCCCAGTGACCCCCAGTGGTCTGTTCTAGGAGAGACTACATTCAGTCTCCCCCTGATTTTTTCCTTCCTGTGAAGTCTTCTATAGGATGGATAAAGCAGCTCACAGTGAGGTGAGGCCACTCTCTTCAAAGCCCATTGCCCCGCCCCATGGCCCTTGGCCAGTTTCAGAGAAGAAGTATAGGAAAGGTGGGAGAACCAGGGTAAGCACCACTGCCATTGTTGATAGCAAGGGATGACCACAAAACTGTCACCAAGCCACCTGGGAAAGTATTGTGTTCCCACTTCTAAAACTACTGAAGAAATCAAGACTCATGACAGTCCTTAGGACTTTCAGCTTTGGAATCTGAAAACCAGTACACCAGAGTGAGGGTGTACTTGCTGTGTCAATGGGTAAAGCTTCTGATTTTCAGGGGTTTTTTGTCTGTAAAATAGATTGCAAAAATGATGTCTTTTGAGAGCTATAAAGTATGTGAGATGCTTAAAGTGGTCCGTGGGATATAGCAAATGTACTAGATACATACTGTGACATTATCTAATCAATCTCTCTCTCTCTCTCTCTCTCTCTCTCTCTCTCTCTCTCTCTCTCTCTCTCTCTCTCCCCATCCCTCCCCCTCCCCCATCCTGTTCTCTCTCCCCCTCCCCTTCTCCCTCTCTCTCCCCCTCCCCCCCCTCTGTCTGTGTGTGTGTCATTGGCATGCATGTGTAAAGGCCAGTGATCAATTTTAGGTATCTTCTCCTATTGCACTCTACCTTGTTTTTGAGGCAGGGTCTCTCACTGAACCAGAGCTTGCTAGCCTGGATGCTCAGCAAGGTCCAAGGATCTTCCTTCACTCATGCTAGCCCGGAGGTGACAGACACTTGATACTGTATCTGATTTTTCTGTAGGTGTGAGAGACTTAAGCTCAGGTCTCTGCACTTGTGCAAGAAGCACTTTGCCTGCTGAGCCATCTCCCTAGCTCCAGTGTCAGTCCACTATCCATTGCTGGGACAAAAAACTTGGGACATGTTCCTTTTAGCTCATAGTTTCAAAGGCTCCAGGCTGCCGTCAGCTGGACCCACTGCTTTTAGTAAGGGTGCAGTGAGGCATGGTGATGACAGAACATGCTACTCTTTTTACAGTACAGCCATTGCTACAAACAAGAAGAAGAAAGAGAGGGATGGGGCTGAGGGCAAGATATAGCCTTCGGGCATGCCAAACTCCAAAACTCACTTCCTCCAACTGTCCTCCATCTCTTATGGTGTCCGGAGCCTCTGTGCAGTCTGTTGAGCTATAATCCATCAGAGGATTGATCCTCTGAAAAAACTTAGAGCTCCCATGACTCAATCACCCTGAAGACTGCTTGCTACATGGGTCTCTCGTTAAGATATAACACATCCGACCAATGGAAACACGAGAGCGAAGCTCTGCGATACAATCAAGGAAAATTAATATCTTTTTTTCAAAACTTGGAGAGAAGATATGGTTTCTCTTCTTCCAAGAATTTTCTTGTGCCCTCTCCCCTGGATCCTTTTCTGGATCGGAGTCTATACTTTGTCTGGTGAGCCAAGAGTCAGAACCAAAGCAGCAGTCTACATATCTCATCACAATTACTGTGAAATGTTGCTGGCTTGGAGCCTACTCACAGTAATGAGCAGTAAGGAGTTAAACAGATAGTGCTCTTAGCATTGTAAGATCATCGTAGGAACAAGAATATTAGGCTCAACAGTGATAGGCATTCAGAGTCCGATGGTGAAGCCTCACACACTAGGATGCCTCTGTGATCCTTGCTGCCTCATCAGAAATGTCAATAGTAACAGCCTTGCCTCATGGGCTGCGGGGCCCATCCATGTGCCTGGGCCATTGGAAACACTTTTATCTTGGTGTGTGTATACAGGGGTATAAATAGGTGTGTGTGTGTATATATGGGTGTACGTGTTCATGTGTGTGGAAGTCAGAGTGTCTTCTTCAATTGCCTCTTCATTTCTTTTCTTTTGTTTTCTTCCTCTTTTTAAAGACGTGGTATTTATGTGTAGCTTTAGCTGTCCTTGCCCGAAACTTACACTATAGACCAAGGTGGTCTCAAGTTCACAGAGATCTGCCTGTCTTCAATTTCTAAGTGCTGAAATTAAAGGCATGGAACATCATACCCCACCATCTTTGTTTTTTAATGTGTGTGTGCGTGTGTGTGTGCGTGTGTGTGTGTGTGTGTGTGTGTGTGTGTGTGTGTGTGTG
>JADRCC010569114.1:0-11009 GCA_019843855.1 Hylomyscus alleni
AAAGTGTTCATGATGAATGAAGTGAAATGTAAGTTTCATTTAGCTGATTGGGGAAGAAACTGAACTTTTGAACATTAAGACAGAGGCTAGGCCAACCAATAAAGCTTTTGAAATAAATGTAACTCAGGAAGCCCATTTAATTTGTATTAACACATTAATGTGGCTGATATTTTACTGCGTTGATATATTGTTGATATTGACAATAACACATTGTGAAGATCCTTTTGTAGATTTTTGTGAAAGCTAGGAGGATTACAAGTACCTTATAAAATATGAAGTGCAGTGTGACCTGGAATTTATTGTAATTAAGTTGAATATATATCTATAGAAATATATTTTATAATTTCCATAATATTATTTGGACATTAATTCTTGTGCAATATTTTGATCTCAAGTAAAATTTGTGGTTGTAATCTCCTTTGTTGTTTGCTTTATCCTGTCCTCATCCATTATTTCCTCTAGTCTATGTGTTTAACTTATATTTACTATGCTTTGTTTTCTATGAAAAATTTTTAGATTCCTACCCATGCCACTGTTCCAAGATGGTAGAACTTTAATTGAATGGAACACTGTAGGAAGACAATAGGTTGCTGAGGGCAAGTTCTTTGAGGAAATACTGTGTTTCATTCTCATAATTCATGAGACCATTTGTTCATTCATGGTCTATCTCTTATGGAAATAAACAAATATTCAATTAACACAACATAAATTACAGATCACATATACATTAAAATAGTGATAAGCACACCAAATATCGATTTTGAAAAATTGGGAAAACTTTTGTCAGGATAGCTTATGAGAAATATATTTGTAGAATGAGGCCATTAAAACTAGAAAAGCTGGCATGGGTCACTCAGAGTAATTGGCCACCTACAAAAATTCTCCAAGCAAACTATCTATAATATGTATTCACATAAAATTATAATTATATGTCTACATATATCAGACACTAAATGTGTACATAAATCCATAAAACTTTGTACAAATATATTTTGTTATATAACAAAATATAAATATAATTCATGTATTTTGTAATATAAAATATAACATTATGCCGGGTGGTGGTGGCACATGCTTTTAATCCCAGCACTTGGGAGGCAGAAGCAGGGAGATTTCTGAGTTCGAGGCCAGCCTGGTCTACAAAGTGAGCTCCAGGACAGCCAGGGCTACACAGAGAAACCCTGTCTCGAAAAAACCAATATAAATATAACATTATGAGTGATTTTTCAATGACTTTTTATGAGAACAAGTGTCTACATATAGATTAAATATTATCAGAAGGTATTCCAAAACATCTACAAATTAGCAAAAATATAGGTTTGACTGTATGAGGATTGAACCTAGAGATTCATACAACTTAGACAAGCATGCTATCATTGAGGTATCTTCACACAGTCCAAAACACACACACACACACACACACACACACACACACACACACACACACACACACACTGACAAATTACAACAATATTTCTTTATATACTACACATATTTATATATTATACACATATATTTTATCAAGATTATATGTAATTTAGGAATAATTAAAATTTTTAGTTTAATATTGGTTTCTAAATCATCTTTAAGTTCTATTACTCTAAATAACAGACAATGTATATAAAGTATCTATTTTTGATTTTATTTTATATCATATGTATGATGCTAGAACATTTCCTTCCCATTTCTAATTCTTGCTCCCTATTTTGCTCCTTCTATCTATTATTTGCTCTTCCATTGTTTTCTTTTATACCAAAACCGTGGTATGTTTCTGACAAATTAATCAGTTCCATTGCTTCTCTTGAACAATATATATTTGGTGAAACTTAGGATATACTGCGATTTTATCATATTCAAATTCCATGTACGTACAGTAATTGTGAATTTTTTCACAGTTTCTTGATGGAATACAGCCTTACTTTTCCAAGTATATTCTTAACTTTAAGTTCTCTTTGTAGCTTTTTTAAGGTTGTAAAAGCCTGCAAGTTTTCCCATATATAAAGCTTTGCCCTTTTTATAAGTCAATGTGAGATTTCATCATTACCTTTGCAGAACTTTTCTCAGTTTCAGTTAAGAAAATTAGAAGCAGCAATAGTAGTAATAGTTATAGCAATACCGTTGTCTTAGCTAAGGCTTTATTTTTTTTTCCTGTGAAAAGACAGCATGACTAAGGCAAATCCTATAAAGGAAAACATTTAATTTGGCCTGGCTTGTGATTTCAGGGGTTTAGTCCATTATCACTATGGTGGGAAGCATGATAGAATACAAGCAGACATAGTGAAGGAGGAGCTGAGATTTCTACATCTTGATCTTAAGACATCTAAGAGGAGACAATAGTTCCCGCAGGGCATAGCTTGAACATAAGAGACATCAAAGTCTGCCCTCACAATGATATACTTCCTTTAACAAGGCCACATGTCCCCCAACAAGGTCCTACCTTCTAATAGTGCTACTCCTTATTGGGCAAATATTCAATCACATAAGTCAGTGGGATCAAAACAATTCAAACCAACGCAATTATATTCTCCAGAAGGTCCTTTCCAATAGATGATGCCTGTTAAATAACTTCTGGACTATCAATTGCACCTTATTTTCTAATTTACAAAGTCAGGATTTTCATAAGGATGATATATGATAGTGTTAACACCTAATGACTAGCAAGAAAAAAACCTCATAGATTCTTCAAAATGAAGATGGCAAAACATTTTTTAGTACAAGTTTTATTAGAGTACAAAATGTGAGCTGATGCTACAATTGATGCAATTACTACAGTTACTTAAATAGAATGTTCATTGACAAGTAGACTTATAAATTATAATGCAAAAAGTACATAAAGAAATCTAGAGTGTAATCAATTGGCTACCTTTGTTAACATCCATACTATTTTCATATTCCTCAAACACAATTCTTATCTGATTGCAATGTTTCATCAATAGACTTCCTCAAATTTTTCATTATAAAATTTCACATCTTAAAAAGACTAATCATACCCCATTGATTATAATAAAGTCTAGAGAAAAGACATGTTTTCATATTTTAAATGAAAATTACACATTTAAATACAAATATTTTAAATTCTGGAAAAAATAGTTTAAAATAAATTTAAAATCATTTCACATATATACCTGCAAATTAGAATGTACACTTATCAACCTATATGTAACTTAGAGTAACACTGATATGAATACAATTTAAAGTTTTATATGTCTATGATACAGTTGGACAAAGATTTTAGAATCTTGTTTAGTAAAATGTACAATTTTTCAGTTCATCAAAATGTCCCATCTATCCACTTCTCACATGTCCACTCCCCACTTCATACAATTCCCCTCCTTCCCAAATCCACTCTTCTTCCTTTTCCCTTCAGTAAGGAGCAGGCCTCCAAGAAACAGGAACCATTTCTTTTCATGATAAGTTAATTATCTTTACTATTCTTTTTTTCCTTTTTCTTTTTGTATTGGATATTTTCTTTATTTACATTTAAATATTATCCCCTTTCCCAGATTCCCCCTGGAAGCCCCCTATCCCATTCCCCTTCCTCCTGCTTCTATGAGGGTATTCCACCATGCACCCACTCCTGCCTCCCACCTTGGCATATCCTACAATGGGGAATTGAGCCTTCACAGGACCAAGGACCTCTCCTCCAATTGATACCCAACAAGGTCATCCTCTCCCTACATATGTGGCTATAGCCATGGGTCCCTCAATGTGTACTCTGGTTGGGGGTCTGTTTGGTTGATATTGTTGATCTTCCTATGGGATTGCAAACCCCTTCATCTCCTTCAGCCCTTTCCCTAAATCCTCAATTGGGGACCTCATGCTCAGTTCAATGTTTGGTTGCAATCTCTGTATTTGTTAGGATTTGGCAGAGCCTCTCTAGAGACAGCTATATCAGACTCCTGTATAATGTCTGCCTTTTATGACTGTATATGAGATGGATTCCCAGGTAGGGCAGTCTCTGGATGGCCTTTCCTTCAGTCTCTGCTCCACTCTTTGTCTCCACATTTCCTCCCTTGAGTATTTTGTTCTACTTTCTATGAAGGACCAAAGCATTCCTACTTTGGTCTTCCTTCTTGAGCTTCATGTGGTCTTTGAATTGTATCTTGGGTATTCCTGAGCTTTGGGACATGTGTATTCTTTTGTGTCTTGGTTACCTCACTCAGGATGATATTTTCTAGTTCCATCCGTTTGCCTAAAAATTTCATTAAAACATTGTTTTTAATAGCTGAGTAGTACTCCATTATGTAAATGTACCACCTTTTCTGTATCCATTCCTCTGTTGAAGGACATCTGGGTTCTTTTGAGATTCTGGCTATTGGAAACAAAACTGCTATGAACATAGTCGAACATGTTCTCCTTGTAAATAGCTCAAGTCCAAGTGGATCAAGTACCTCCACATAAAACCAGATACATTGAAAGCTAATAGAAGAGGTAGTGGGAAAGATCTTCAAATACATGGACACAAGGGAAAATTTCTTGAGCAGAACACCAATGGCTTATACTCTAATATCAGCAATAGACAAATGGGACTTCATAAGTTTACAAAGCTTCTGTAAGGCAAAGGACACTGTCAATAGGACAAAATAGCAACCAACAGATTGGGAAAAGACCTTTACCAATCCTACATCTGAGAGAGGGCTAATATCCAATATATAAAACTCAAGAAACTAGACTCCACAGAATCAAATGGAGGACAGAGTTAAACAAAGAATTCTCAACTGAGGAATACTGAATGGCTGAGAAGCACCTAAAGAAGTGTTCAACATTCTTAGTCATCAGGGAAATGCAAATCAAAATAACCCTGAGATTCCACCTCATACCAATCAGAATGGCTAAGGTCAAAAACTCAGGTGACAGCAGTGCTGTGGAGAAAGAGGAACACTCCTCCATTGTTGGGGGGAATTGCAAGCTGGTACAACCACTCTGGAAATCAGTTTGGCCATTCTTAATAAAATTAGAAATAATATTACCTAAGGACCCAACCACTCCACTCCTGGGCATATACCTAAAAGATGTTTGCTCCAACATCTTTTCTATCCTAATTAGAATTTTCAATTTTATATTCTTTAGAGGCTTTTCTTATCAAAAGAAATGAACTATACCTTTTTTTTTTCTACCAATTTTAAGGCATTTCATTCTTTTTTTAGAGATTGCATTGCAACAGAAGCATAAAGTGGTTTTGAGTAAGATTATGTATGTTATGCTGATCCCTTTACCCTTTTATGGCAGGCTAGGGAATACCTGAGACAGGCTTCATATGTGCTACAGCGTCATGAATGTCCTCAAAGGAATGACCCCCTTGCCTCTATAGCTCAAGTACTTGGATGACAGGACACCTAGTGATATGTTTACTATATTGAAATGCAAAAAAGGTCATGAGAACTAATGAAGCTTTTGACTTCATTGCTCAATACTGGTATCCAAATGAGTCAACTAAAGAGAGTTAACACTGGACACATGGGGAACCTTGAATCTGTCCAAACTGACTGACTCCAGTATCAGAATGTGTTGCAAAAGATTTTCTAGCTACAAGCTACTCACACATGAACTTTACATAAATGTTGACTTGAGGTCAAAAGGAAATATCCTTGGTATGACTTTGCCTGTCTGTGCCTATTTGTGCTTATATGACTACCCACTTCTAGACTGCATACTGGTAGTATACAAGGTGTTTGACGTTTGACTCTCATTCCTTACATTTTATTCAACTTTCAGGCCTTCCAGTACAGCCCTTTTCTGGATTAGAATATCAGGCATAACATATATACAATAGATTTCAGTCTGGTTCTGTTTTCTCTTTGGCTTTAGGAAAACACAGAAGCTGAACAAATGAAGTACATAAAAAGATATTAATCTACATATAAGATCACAACCAAGTGGACTTATTCTTCTGTATCTTTATGTACACCCAGTGTGTAATGAGTGTTTTGAAAGATGGGGAAGTGCTTGGTGACATCAACTCAGCTTTTGTACATGGCTTTTTGGACCAAGCCATTACTCATTAAATTAAGTCCATGACCTGTACGAAAACTCAGTGCCACCACACCTCATATGGCAGCTAGCAAGAAATAGGTAGGCACATCGATTTTCATTTGCTGTAATTATAAAATTTCAAAGGAAATAGAATTGCCATATCCTCCTCCAACACACCACTTGACATCAGATCTGATGTTAACTGTTACAATCATATGAAAAATTAGAGAAATATTTTTGTAACTTTTAAACAATATTTAACTTTCCTAAGAGTATGCAAAATATAAAAGTTTTATTAGATATATAATCTCACATTTGCTTCTACCAGCTATACTAGAATAATCAACTTTGATTAGTATAATTGCTTCTTTTAACAAGATATGTTGTTACTTTGGAGTGAACCAGAAAATCTACTACAGTCTTTATTAATTTACAGGATTCATATATTCTTATTCTTTATTTAAAAATTGACCTTTACAAAAATTATAATTTTATGCTTCTATTTTAAATTTATATTATATATAATTTAAGTGAAAATTCAATGATTCTTGCCCTAGTTATCTTGAAATATAAAACTTTTAAAGTGCAGCAGAAAAAACTGACAAAATGTGATAGGGTATCATATAGCTGTGGCTCATCTTGAGCCACTTGTATTGCTGAGGGTGATCTTGAACTCTTAATCCTCCTGTCTCCAATACCTAAGAACTGGAATATTCTTGTATTGGAATACAGAAATATGTCACCATGTTAAGTTGTAGCTTACCTTTCTACTAGAAAGAATCCTATTTTAAGTCTGTCCAACTGCACCTCTGAAGGATACCCTACTTAGAAGAGTAGCCCAGTCTAAGCCAATCACATCAGAGATGTAACTAATAGCCAAGTCTCATCTACCAAATCCCTGTGCATGCGTGTGTGTGAGCATGCGTGCGTGTGTCTGTGCATGTGTGTGTGTGTGTGTGTTTGTGTGCGTGCGTGCATGTGTTTGTGTGTGTGTGTGTGTGTGTGTGTGTGTGTGTGCGTGTATACATCTATTTACTCTGAAGACCACTAATCTTAGTTCATGCTTTGTTACCAGAATTGAATACTGCAGACAGGGTAAGTAGTAAAAAACTTCATTTTTGAATTCTGGAGTCTGAGAGACCTATTGCAAAGAGTAAATAAGTGAGACATTCTGTCTTAATGAAGACAGAGAAAGTTACAGTGCCTAGAGAGAGCAATAGTGGAAAGAAAATAGACTCAAAATAACTCATTCCTTACATATTTCTATAAAATCTATCTCTTGTCATTACAATGGCATTAATTTACTTATAGGAGCTTTTAAAGGTCTCTCCTGTAAGCATCACAATATCATTTAAATGTCAACCTAAATTTTGGATTCTGTATTGATTATGTTAAGTCTCTGTATATACATATCTATCTAATTATATAGACACCTACACTTAAAACACATTCCTCTCTATAAGTGTCTCTGCATGCCCATTCTGGGCAGACATTATAATGTCTTATATCCACTTTATGTACTTTTCATAATCTCTACATTTTACCTAGTATGCCTCCATGCTATTTTGTTATAATCTATGCCATATTGAAGAAAAGTCTTGTTTTCTACTCTATTGTTCATGAAATGGTAAGGATTCAAAATCTATCAGTAGAAACAACTAACTTAATATTTGCTATTTGTCATTCTGTTATCAACTATATTTCCTAGTGACATACAGCATGGGAGAACAGATCACACCTCAAGCATTGTTATTTTATCCCTGGGAGAATTTAGCTTATATATCAATAAGATATCTAGGTCAAATCATAAGGTCAAATGATATGCATAATCTTAATGTTCAAAGTGATAAAAATTCATTTCAGGTCATAATCACAATGTTGTTGGTATACCTAAATATATATCTATGTTAAAATCCATAATAACAATGTTGATGGTATATCTAAGTATATATGTATGTTAAAATCTTTTTGATCTCAAGGCAATAGTTGTCTTATGAAGTTTTATCAATCATATCCTTCAGATTAATTATTGCACAACACTAGAAAAATGAATCATGTAAAATTATAAACTAAATTTAAACATATAATAAACATGCTTTGATAATTTTGATATATAGAGATTCATAGTATTGCTTTTCTCTTTAGAGTTAAAATAAGCTTTTATATGTATATAACTACTTGAGTTGACTTTATAGCCTATGGATGCTTTTGTTATTAAAATTTTCTTTGTACTTAAGAATTATTCATTCTAATTTATTATTTATGACATTTTTATTTTTCTTTATTTCTGTTGCCATTTTGATATAGTTCCTTCATCTTGCTTTGTTTTGTTTAATATGCTTAATTAACAACTTTTGAGTAAAGTTACTTTCTACATTTTCATAATTGTTTGCTAATAGGTATAATTTTGCATAAAAATCATTCATTCAATATATTTATAGTATTAAATATTCAAATATATAATTTCATGTTTATAAATTGCATGCTTGATTTTATTTTTATATTAATTTTTCTGTCAGAGAATCTTAAATTATTCACAGTAATTATGCACAGGTTTACCCTAAGGGGTCCTGGTTTATAACTGTTTTCTCATATATAACTATTAATAATGATGCTTTCATACCAAAGATATCAATTTGAATTGAAATTGTATGCAAAACAATTTTTATTGATCTGTTAGGCTATTTTAAGATTTAATCTGTAATAATTCTATGTTCTTAAACAATAAGTTAATGTAATTAAATTCTTATTGAAAATTACCAAACACTACTTTTCAAAATTATTCTTATATCTAAAATAATATTCAAAACAACCTTATCAAATTTTATGAATTCTATTACCTAGATAACAATAACAAAGCAGATATTAAATAATTTGTGTTAAATTCAATAAAGAAGAAATGCTACAATTTGTGATTTCTATTATGGATCTCTATTATGTAATATTATCCCCCATATGAGAGATAATAGACATAGTGAATTGATTTAAATCATCGCATAAATAAATTATACATAATTATATTAAAAACCTTTATTAGGAAGTACCATATATTCCTTATCCAATCAATACATTGAAAACTGACTGCATTCTGCTGTAAATTGAAGGAAATTTGGGAAGATACTTTCTCAGACACTAATCAACTGGTTTAAGAAAATGACCACATTCAAATCACCATAAAAGCCTAGTATCTTAATGTTCTTATTTCACCTCTCTCCTTACATGACCTTATTCTAAGCACAGTGCTATTATATTTCCAAACTTCCTAACATTAACCAGAGGAAGCAGAGTAGGCATTGCTTGAAGTGTTTTACTCCATCAAGGGCAGCCTGAGGCCTAGGATATGTTTTGTCTAATGTGAATAGGAGAGCTGCAGGCTGATCACATCCTCAGATATTTGTATCAATATATTTTAGTGAGTCATGTGAAACACTGTCTGAGGCCTGAAGAAGAAGCTAGATGAAATTCGTGGAAATCTAAATATTTAAAATTTGCTATGCATGAGAGGAAATCACACCCCCACACACACACATACACACTTATGCCTACCCAAAGCACACACCCAGAAAGAAAGGTGGACATCTTCAACCTTCTTGCTGGCTAACCCCATTAGTAGAAAATATCTAGGTCATTAATAGAAAACTTGAGCACAGAGATGGACTAAAAGATGAAAAACACTATTTCTTCTTTAAAAACTCATGCAGCATAAAGACAATTGGAAAAACATTGAGACACAACAGAATGGAATATATAAAGTACCATATGTAACCTGGGTATAAAAGAATATGGATTTAAAACAGTGATATTATCTATTGTCAAACATAAAAAGGACATCTGGGCATAGAATCTTGGGAATGAAACATAAGAATAACAATACCACAAAAAGGATATAAAATGTAACAAAAAAAGAAATTCTCAAGAAAATGGTTGCAGCACTCTTGCTCTTTGACAAAGAAGCCAAAAATTACAATGGTAAAAAGAAATCATCTTTGATAAACTGTGCTGGTCTACCCGGCTGTCTGTATGTAGAAAAGTGAAACTAGACTCAGAGTTTTCACCTTGCACAAAGCTCAAGACCAAGTGGATCAAGAACTGCAACATAAACCAGATATACTGAATCTGACAGAAGAGAAAGTGGGAAAGAGCCTTGAACTCATGGGCACAGAGGGCAATTTTCTAAACAGAACTCCAATAGCTCATATTCTAAGATGAAGAATTGATAAATGGGACCTCATAAAACAAGAAAGAGTCTGTAAGGCAAAGGACATAGTCAATAAGACAAATTGGCAACCTACAGATTGGGAAAAACTTCAAACCCCACATCTGATAGAAGGCTAATATCCAAAATATATAAAAGAACTCAAGAAGCTAACCACCAAACACTCAAACAACCCAATCAGAAAATGGAGTATAGAACTAAACCAAGATTTCACAACAGAGGAATCTCAAATGGCTGAGAAGCACCTAAAGAAATGTTCAAAGTCCTTACTTATCAGAGAAATGCAAATCAAAACGACCCAGAGATTTCACCTAACACCAATCAGAATGACTAAGATCAAAACCTCAGGTGATGACACATGTTGGCAAGGATATGGAGAAAGAGGAACATTCCTCCATTTTTGGTGAGATTGCAAACTGGTACAACCACTCTGGAAATCATTCTGGAGTTTCCTCAGAAAATTGGAAATAGATCCGACCTGAACACCCAGCAATACCACTCTTGGGAATATACCCAAAAAATGCCCCACCTTGCCACAGGGGCACGTGTTCCACTATGTTCATAGTGGCCTCATTTGTGATAACCAGAAGCTGGAAACAACACGGATGTCCAACAGAAGAATAAATATAAAATTTTGGTTCATTTACTTAATGAAATACTACTCAGCTATTAAGGAACAGGACATCCTGAGTTTGCAGGCAAATGGGTGGAACTAGAAAATATCATTCTGAGTGAGGTTACTCAGACCTAAAAAGACATGCTTAGTAAGTACTCACTAATAAGTGGATATTAGCCAAAAAAAAAAAAAAAAAAAAAAAAA
>JADRCC010569116.1:0-13316 GCA_019843855.1 Hylomyscus alleni
TCCTCAAACCCTGTCCCCTTAAGCCAGTAGTTCTCAACCTTACTAATGCTGTGACCCTTTAATACAGTTCCTCACACTGTGGTGACCCACAACCATGAAACTATTTTCATTGTTATTTCATAACTGTAATTTCGCTGCTGTTATGAATCATAATGTAAACACCTACATTTTCTGATGGACTTAGGCGACCCCTGTGAAAGAACCGTTCAGTTCTTTGGGGGATCGCGACTCACAGCTTGAGAACCACTGCCTCAAGCCCTTTTTATCTTCCGTTATTTTTGTCCATTTTTTTTTTGGTGTAGCCACAAGTAAAATAACACAGCCACTGATTCTGAGAGCAGCTCCACTCCCTGTAGCTCTCCTCCACTTCCAGCAAGATTCACAATGAAATCCAGGATTTCTTCCAATCAATAAGTCAGACTATGCCTGACATGTGAAGCAGGCTCATGCGACTAATACAGCTTTCTCCCGGATGGTCCATGTTCTAAAGATCTTAGAAAACACAGTGTGTGTGAGAGAGGGTGGTGGTGAATTGACTGTCATTAGATATGTGCTTATTAATAGGATGAGCTGGGTTGCTTGGTAAAAAGCCTTTCTTGACCTTGGAGATGGGTTCTGTCATTTAAGACCCAGAGAAGCTGAACCATTTAAGCAAAGCCAAGGAGCCAGTGATCAACAGAAATAGAGTCCAACTGACATTTTTCATCCTGATGCCTACACAAGAACGGGTCAGTGTTGTGGGGCGGGGGATGGAGGGGTTGTTGGGAGGGGCTAAAAAGACAGGATGGCATCTCATAACAGGGACAAAAAGGATTAGGGAAGTGGAAAGAGGGAGAGTAGAAATACACGGAGGACGAAAGCAATGGAGAGAGACTGCCAACCCCCCAACAAGGCTCAAACAGTCCAACCTAATCCAAATCAGGCCAGGTCTTTGATTGGTCCATCCGGCTGAGTTCTCCAAGCTGTGGTTCCTGTAGTGTGCCCAGCTGGCAGGATAAAAACCATTTGAGAAAATATCCGGAAATTGCCACTCACCAGGGAGCATCTGTGAAAAACACTGGCCACAAATGAGCTGGCAGAGGTTCAGAGATTGCCACTTGCCCTGTTTCCTTCCGTCTGCAGGGGTTCCGGAGCTGTTTCCCAGATGGGCCTTTCAGTGGCTGGAGCTACATTGAGCCTTGTGGATATTTTTGCAGAATGCTTCCGCAGGGCAAGAAATGTGTTCAGGAAAAGCCGCAGACGAAGCAGCTTTCTACCTAGACAAATAATTCTTAAGATATTTTATTTATTTTTGTGAGTCTGTGCATGTGTGTGTGTGTGTGTGTGTGTGTGTGTGTGTGTGTGTACACGCGCGTGCATGCAGATGCAGACCAGAAGAGGGCATTGGATTCCTTGGAGAGGGAGTTATAGACATTTGTGGACTACCTGGCCTGCTTTGTGAATGCTGGAATTTGAACTCCCGTCCTCATGATTGTGTAGCAAGAGCTCTTAAACTCTGAGCCATCTCTCCAGCTAATGGAGGCATAATTTTCAATAGACTTGTGGATACTCCTGCAATGATGCACTACAATTCTTCCTTTAAGACAGAGGATTTTGCATAATAATTTGCAATTTTATAAAATCTAGTTAAAGTGCTCAAGCGTATATGAAAAGGGAAGGTTCGTGGTATAATGGAGCAAAGGGCAGAGCCTAAAGGAATCCTCCTGTGGATGCCAAGATGGAGAGATGGTAGAGGGCTCTGATGGAAAGAATGTTGGCCACAGAGCCATGTTTTTAGGACAGGGACTTTTGCTTTGAAGGTAATGTTTTGAACATCAAAATCTTTACCAGGACTGTGTAAATTATTAAGTACAGCTCCTAGGCACAAGCTCCTTCCCTAGGTGTTTGTAATGGACATTTTTTAGGCTGAACTCTGTTCTCTTGTCATGGGGTAGTAACCTGCTTTTCCTTTGCAAGGTGGCTCCTCCTAGCGGCTGACCACATGGAGGATTGCAATCATGCCTTTTATTACATGTATATTTTATACTATGAAATAATATACTTATTGTTATTACCATTATTATTAATTTGCCACCTTGCTTTTCAAGCTTCTTTCCCTGTCCACCTGGCCCATCTAGATGAGACAAGGTGTCTCATTCTCTCTGGCTTTCACTTGGCTTTAGCTATTGGGGCAGTGATTAGAAAAATAGAGAATGAGGCAGGGACATTTCTTGCTGGTGATTTTGCTGGAGGCTGTGTTCCTCTTAAAGGCTTGGCTTCTATCAAGAGGGCTTTCTGTCCCATAATCTCTTCTCTTCACAGGAATCCTCTCACTGACTCTTCTGAATTCAGAACAGTAAGGACTTTCTGTTCTTGTTTGCTTTAATATCCCATGGTTGGCTTCATTAATCACTGCCATACCTTTGTTGGTGTTCACATTTGTGGTGGTTTAAATATGCTTGACCCAGGGAGTGGCACTACTAGGAGGGGTGGCCTTGTTGGATTAGGTGTGGCCTTGTTGGAAGAAGTGTGTCACTGTGGGAATAGGCAATGAGACCCTCCTTCTAACCACGAGGGAGTCAGTCTTCTGCTAACAGCCTTAAGATGAAGATGTAGAACCCTCATCACTTCCTGCACTATGCCCGCCTAGATGCTGTCATACTTTGACCTTGAGGATAATGGACCGAACCTCTGAACCTATAAGCCAGCATCAATTAAATATTGTCCTTGTAAGAGTTTCCTTGGTCATGATGTCTGTTCATAGCAGTAAAATCCTAACTAAGACAACATTATTGCACTTTTAGAATTCTCCATCTGAGTACAAAACATCGGTGAATTTGACTGATCCAAAAATCTATCCACAACCACTAGAGTAGACATCCTAGTATTTCATGGAATCAGCTGTAAGACATGTACAGCATGTATCCAGCTGTAGACTGGATGCTTGATGTATAACAGAACTGTTTGGAGCTCTTCCCTGATAGTAGATACAGAATCACTTCCTTCCAGGTCACCAACTGGAATGTATAAGCTTTTTTGTCAATGCTAGTTCCTTTCCTGCAGATCAAAAGTCCAAGTTTAATGGGGTAGGATGGAAGATGAGACTAGTCTAGACAGAATTAGAGATAGAGACCTGAGAAGATCATTTGAATCCCTGGACCAGACACTCATAGTCTTTGTAGTTAAGTAGGTTGATAAAGTTTGCTCATTTTACTTTTTATCTGGATATTTGGGATAATCATAATTTTAGAAAGTGAGTCTGTAATGGGAGGGATTTGAGATACCTTGAAGGTGGTGATGGTGGCTGTAAGCAGGTGTTACTTCCCTTGGATGGAAATAAGAGGTATGGAAAGGCCTCAAAAAGATAAATGATATATCCACTTACAATTCCAGACCACAGTTATGTTGACCTTTATTGTGGGCCAGTGGCAAGGCAGAAACATCATGGCTGTGGCAGAATGGAAGAAATCTGTGTACCTCAAGAAAGGAAGGGAGAAAAGAAGAGGAAAGAGCAAAGAAGAGAGACAGGGAAGAAAGAGATGGAAATAGAGAGACAGAGAGAGAAGAAAGAGGAGAGAAAGAGACAGACAGAGACAGAAAGATTGAGACACAGACACACATACATACAAACACATACACACACAGCATCCTTCAAAAACCTTCCCCCGTGACCTATTTTCTGCAAACAGCCACGCCTCCTAGTAACCTATTTAGTTATGAACTCATCAATATGCTAATACTCTAACAAAGTCCACACTCTCCTAATCTAACACTCTCATGATCTAGTCCCCCCTCAACAGTTCCAGTGCAGGAGCCAACTCTTTAAGACTCGAACATTTAGGGGGACGCTTCATGGCCAAACTGTAACAGCATCCATCGCTCAAACATAAGAGCATCCTAACCTGACATGGAGGGAAGCACAGGAGCTGGTGGCTTCAGAACTGATCCCTCAGGACCATTCCTGTCCAGATTACACTGGCGGTGTGTGCTTCACTCTGGAACTGCTCTGAATGTGCTAGAGGGATGGCCCTAAGATGGCCTCCTCCCACCCATGGGTGCATATCCTAGGAAAGCTTCTAATCTCTTCAGTGTTAGGGATCCCCATTAGTAGAGCAACACAGAAAGATCTAGACGACTCGTAATTGCCCACAGGAAAACAGTAGAAAGTCTGATGCTTGACAAAATCTCCAAAGGCCAACCAAGATGGCGGGGCCTGCCGAACAAACAGGCGCTATCTGGATTCTATTTTTGTGTTGTTCTTCTCTCTTTGTACAAACTTCCTTTGTACAGTTTTATCTCAGACGGTGTTGCCATTAGTCCCGGAACAGACTCTTGAAGTTCCTAGGTGCTCCCTGTGACACCCACACAACTGTGGTACAGCTGTGACCCTCTCGGCGTCTTCAGTGACCTGCGGAAAAGGTAGACAGGCAGGGAGGCATGCCAACTCATGTGGTCCATGCTTACACCGAAATCTGCAATGTTTGTTTTAGCCAGGCTGGCTGGCAAATAGAATTTTAACAAGCAGTATTGGTACTTTTGTTCCCTAAACGCAACAGCTTAAGGGAGAGAGGGTCCCTCAGCTACTTACTTCAAAGGCCATTACTGTAGCAAATAATCACTGCTTCTATTGATTTGATTGACTACGTGATCTTAGAACAAAAGGCAAGCTTTTCCGTTAGTTTTTGCAACTCCTCAGTTTTATCACGATAAAAGCAGAAGGTTAACTTAAGTGCTACTCTGGAGTCCCTAAAGCTTTGGACTTCCATCTTTACACACACTGTCTAATTACTTGCATTAATATTTATTTTTGCTAATATAAGTCAATTTGTTTCTGTCTTTTTATATTGAGATCCCACTATTGAGTGTATTCTTCTGTGTCTAGGTTTTCCAGGTTTTGCTCCCATCCCTACGTTATCAAATACGTATCCGAAGAAAGTATAAAGTGAGGTGAAGGGGCAGAGGCCCCTGGGCCCCCCAGTAAAGGGACAATCAGAAGAGACAAAGCATGAGCGAAAGGGTTCAGCTTGGGCAGGTCAACTGTACTGTTCTAAGAACAGTAATAGAAATGAGACATGCCTAGCTCTTAGGGCAATAGAGCAGAAAAATGCTGTCTGCCATGACACTTTACTGGGTGAAAGCCAACACTGTGTTACAGTCAGGTGGTGGCTGGCATTGGGGTGGAGGGGAGAAGGAAAAATGGACCTAGGACATCTCTTGTAAACAAGTCCTTCTTTTGAAAATCTGTGCATATGATGTTATCTGGGGAACTCATCAGTGCGATGGAGTCCTAATGATGAGACATGTGTGAGACAGGGGGCTCTTTAATACCCATATAATACTACATTGCTAACCCCAAACTTACTGTATTAGTGAAGCTATGGGTACAGTGAGAAGTGGCAAAATCTTCAGAGTCCTGCCCAGTAACGTACTGTGGCATGGTGAGATGTGAAGATGGGCGAAGACTGAAGTTCTTGACATATATTCCATCCATTACGAATCCTAGGGTCTTCCTGGGCCACCTAACCTTCTCAGGCTCCCACCCCCATCTATTCTTTTTTCCATGCCAGAGACATTTAGGTTCCAAGGACAGAAATACAGCATCCTCCAAATCTCCACTGTTCCCTCTTGAGACCGGCTCTACACGGGTCTCAGGAGGGCAGGAGACCACAGACCTCCTCACTCAGACCCCTTTCAGAACAGCAGAGGCAATTCACCTGAGACTGTGGCTTTCCGACACCAACTTGAGACCCCTGAATACAACACTGCTTGGGAAATTGTTTACTCATTTGTTTGTTCTCCACAGTCTATGGGCATAATCAGGGGTGCCAGGCAATTCTGATATTGCAAAGACATCTGACCTCACTCTCAGAGAATAGTTAATAACTGGTGGGAGGGTAGGGTACCTAAGTCAAATTCTCCTGTTCCATCATTTAGACCCTTGCTCCACAGCATTTGGGGAAGAAAACAATTCCATCAGGGTTTCATTGCTGTGAAGAGACACCAAGACCACAGCAATGCTTATAAAAGAAAACATTTAGTTGGTTCACAGTTTCAGAGGTTCAATCCATTATCATCATGGCAGGAAACATGGGCAGCATATGGGTAGACACGGCACTGGAGGAGCTACTGAGAGTTCTACATCTTGATCTACAGGCAGCAGGGAGAGACTGTCACATTGATTGTAGCTTGAGCATGTGAGACCTCAAAGCCTGCTTCCTCAGTGACACACTTTCTCCAACAAGGTCACACCTACTCTAACAAGGCCACACATCCTAATAGTGCCACTCTCTACTCCCTATGAGCCAAGCATTCAAACTGGTGATTCAGGGCAGGGCATACCTATTCAAACCTCCACAGATTCTCCTCCAAAATTGATTTTTTAAAAAAATTTTATATATATATATATAAATGTATATATATATATGTATACACACACACACACACACACACACTTTATGTGCATTGGTTTTGCCTGCATGCATGTCTGTGTGAGGATGTCAGATCCACTGGATCTGGAATTAGGTGTTGGGAATTGAACCCCAGTCTTCTGGAAGAATTTCCAGTTCTCCTCACTACCAAGCCGTCTCTTCAGCCCCCCAAGATTTATTTCTCTAATAGTATGAGCTTCCAAGTGTTTGCTCTGATTCAGTTGCCACTTCAAATCTCCTCTTCCCTAAAATCACAAATATGACCATTTTATTCAACTTTCCTTCCTGTAATAATCCCTGGGGAATGTGTCCATTCACTGGGGGCTGCCCCTACAGTGCATGCCATATATATATATGTATATGTATATATATATATGTGTATGTGTGTGTGTATACATGTATATTATATATTTATATATTTTTATTATATATACATATATGTATGTATATATATGTGTGTATGTATATATGTGTATATATACATATATGTGTGTGTACATATATATATATATATATATATATATATATATATATATAAATTTTGGGAACACCTTTTTCATCCTGAGGTGCTGCCCCACACTTGTTATCCTCATGTAGTGATGGCACACTCTGGCTGCTGCTGGGTAGAGAGGCAATGTCCAAGGGAGAAAGGAATAGGATCTCTTCAGCTCTGAGTATCCCACATCCAGCCCAGAGGGGAGACAAAGGGAATTTTGTTGTCATAGGAATAGATCTGACTTTAGGGTCAGGCTTGAGACTAGTCTATGAACACATTCAGATATGACTCAGACTGTCTTCCAATTCAAGGGAGCCCAGTCCAGGTAACCACTGACAAAATTTAGACACTAGGTAGCACACTGTCTGCCAGAATTGGACCAGGGATTAAAGGACCATGATGGAGGTGTGAATGGCTGCTGGAGAGGCAGGTAGTGGACGTTGGGTAGTGGTTGGAGTTCAGGGCAGAGATCTGGCTTAGGAGGGGAACATGGAAACGGACAGATGATGAAGGAAGGGAGGTTACATGGAAGCTGGTGGACATTGTGAACTGTGTCACCAAGGGTGCGATGGTTGTGCCTTGGTCCTATAATCCTGGTTGCACAGTTCTTCCCAGGGACATCTAACACTGACCCATGTGACACCATATATTTAAAAGCCAGTCTTGTCCCCGAGAGGCTCTGCCAGAGCCTGACCAATACAGCTGTGGATGTACACAGCCAACCATCAGACTGAGTGCAGAGGCTGCATTGGAAGAGTTAGGGCAAGGATTGAAGGAGTAGAAGGGGTTTACAGTCCATAATAAGAAAAACAATATCAACCAACCATACCCAGCAAAACTCCCAGGGACTAAGCCACCAACCAAGGAGTACACATGGAAAGCCCCATGGCTCCAGCTGCATATGGAGCAGAGGATGAACTTATCTGGCATTAATGGAAGGGGAGCCCCCTTGGTCCTGTGGAGGCTTGATGACCCAGGGTAAGAGAATGTTAGGGTGCTGAGGAGGGAGTGGGGGGGAGCACCCTCACAGAAGCAGGAGAAGGAGGAATGGATAAGTGTTTCAGGGGGACTGGGAAAGGGGATAACATCTGAAATATAAATAAATAAAATAACCAAAAAAATTCTAAAAAAAAAGCCAGTCTCACCTCTGTTTAATTTCAGGAAGGAATCTCATTTCCCTATAAGAAACAATGTCAACTCATTGAAGTGTTCCTCTCCCTAGATTTGCAAGTGTGTTAGTTCGTCTGTAACCTGACTGCTGGGAGCTCTGTAGGGAAAGCGCTAGAGGGCCAGTTCTGTGGACATAAGTTTTTGTCCACCATCCTTTTCCCATTTTCTGCCTGCATCTCATACAGGATATTGAAAAGAAATAGCCACCAAGTGAATATGAAGCCTACCGGGGAAGACAGTCTTCAGTTAGCCAGCTATAGCTGTGGTTCTGTTTTATGCACACAAACCAGACCCTAACAGGCGCGTATCTCCATGGCAGGAAGCTGTAAGGGTCAGCTATAAGTGAAGACTGGAGACTCAGAAGTTGGAGGAAAATCCAACAGGTATAACTAAGCTTCTAGATCCCTACCTTGGGGACTTTGTCCCACCTTAAGGCCCTGTAAGGTAGGAGACATAAGTCTGATACACTGTTGGTCCACAACACAATTAACTCAAGACTTAGTGGGTGTGAAGGTAATCCTATGTCAGTAGATACACTTGCAGGGAAACAAAAACCAAAAACTAAACCAAAACAAAAACCCAACATAATAAGCCACACAAGGGAGAGCATGGGAGTTCATGGAGCTCATGGGAACTCCAGCTGCACTTCTAGAAAAAAAAAATTCTCTGCCTATGCCCTGTCAGTGGGTGGGGTCTTGGCCCCTCCACATTTCAAGTACACATTTTATTCATTTATTCATACATCCATTCATCAGTTCATCTAGTGAATCCTTTCTGGATGCCTACAGAGTATCAGCCACAGTACTAGATGTTGGAGAAACACAGTAAATGAAATACACAGCTCCAGGTCAAGCATTTTTGTGTTCTAAATTCTTTAGGAAATCATGGCTAAAAATGACAGGTATATTTGGGGTTATTCTGGAAAACAGAAAAGCCCGTATTGGACTTGCTATCATTTTGCATCCTCTGATTGATGCTTTAAAAATAATGTATGTCATGTCTGAGGTGATGAAGGAATACTTCCTATGTAGACTGAAGTGGAAAGTTACTGGTATGCTCAGAAATGAGCTTACATAATTATGGGCTGGGCTCTGACAAACTATAGTTGTTAATTTCTGGAATTTCCTCAGGCCATGAGTAAACCACCATTTGACCCAGGTAAAATATGATGCCTTCTTTAAGTGGAAAAATACACAGAGGGTGGAAATTTTATGTTATTTGCCAGCAGGAAGCTGAGGTCTCCTACACCACTTTCTGACCAGGAGGTTGCTCGGTCCACCATTTTTTCCAATAGCTCCAAGCAGAATGGCTTTAGCCTCAGAGTGTATAGATAATGGTTTGGAGTTTGGTCACTGGAGGAAAAAGACAGTTCTGAATTCTGTCTCTAGCCCTCACTAGCTTCTGAGAATGTAAAAAGTATTGGCATCAGTGAGTGTCAGTCCCATCAACAGTGTATATAATAATACCTCTCACACAGGATTGAAAGATTTAAAGATGTATTATGCAAAGGATGTTAACTACTTGGCATAGCGTTGGAGCTCAGAACATGTTAACTGTGGGGACCTGAGGTGGAAGTGGAGGGCGTAACAAATCCTTTCTCAGAGGAATTTCTGGGCTGAAGTCAGTCAACCCCTGACATGAAGTTGGTATCTTCATGTCTAGATGTGGCTTTATGCTCAACAGACTGAGCCAGTTCAACCTGTCTTCTACTTTCTCAGTCACCTGCAATGGCTGAGAACATGCAAATCTTCAAGCGTTTAGCCAGAAATCTTCCCAGTGGTAGTATGTCCATAGTTAAGGATGGGCTGGGGTGGGCCATTCTTAAGCAGATCCAGAGATTCCCTGGATCAATGTGCTATGTGAGGTCAAGAGAAGGTGGCTCTTGGAAGGCACCTCTAGCTAATGCCATCGTCTCTTCAGGATATGTAATATATTGACCTCATCTGATGCCCATGGGAGTCAGAGCAGCCCAAAGGACCCAGCAGGATTAATGGGAGGAAGCAGGAGCTCAATGACTTCATCCTTTGTTCATGATGCCTTAACCCAAAGGAGTTACACTGTCGATGTGCTCAATCGCATGGCAGAGAAATCTTGCAGAGGGTAGTAGAGTCACTTTTCTTTGTATGTATGGACACTGCTTGGCTGCCCTGTAGTATCCAAAAGGAAGGTTTTCTTGTTGTCATTCACTTTCTCTGGCTCTTATACTCTTTCTCTCTTTCTATGCCCTCTTCTACATAATTCCTGAGCCTTGGGAGAAGAAATATATATATATATATATTCTATAGAGGGCTGAACATTTTACTGCTTTATCTGTAATAGCCAGAAGCTGGAAACAACCCAGCTGTCCCTCAATTGGAGAATGAATACAGAAAATGTGATTCATCTGCACAATGGAATATTACTCAGCAAGTAAAAACAAAGACATCATGAATTTTGCAGGCAAATGGGTGGAACTAGAAACTATCATCCTGAGTAAGGTAACCCAGACCCCATACCATAACCATACTATATAAGGACATATATAGTATGTACACACTGATAAGTGGATATTAGTCAAAAAGTTCAGAATACCCTTGATATAACTCACACCCCCTATGAAGCTAAACAAGAAAGAAGGACCAAGGGTGGAGACTTCAATCCCACTTAGAAGGGGGAAGAAGATAATCACCAGAGGCAGAGGGAAGGAGGGACTGGGGTAGGAGATGGGAAGGAGAAGTAAAAGGGGGGCAGGATCATGTATGGGGAGATAGGAGAGAAGCCCAGAAGGCCAGGAGAAAGAATAGAAATATTCAGCAGTGTGGGTTGGGGGATAGGAGGGACCTCTAGAAAGTCCCAGACACCAGGGATGTGAGAGGCTTTCATTACCCAGTGGGGATGATCTTAGCCAAAATGACCAACAGTGGAGAGATGGAACCTGAAGAGACTACCTCCAATAGATAGACATGGCCCCCATTTGAGACATGGGGCCACCCACCCATCTTCAAAATTCTTAACCCAAAATTGATCCCATTTAAAGAAAATGCAAGAACAAAAATGGAGCAGAGACTGAAGGAAAGGCCATCCAGAGACTGGCCTAACTTGGGAACCATCCCATTTTCACTATTACGGCTGCCATGTGCTTGCAGACAGGAGCCTAGTATGGCTGTCCTCTGAGAGGCTCTACCAGTAGCTGACTGAGACAGATGCAGATACTTATAATACAATGGACTAAGGTCCGGGACCCCTATGGTTCTCCTGGAGAAGGACTAAAGGAGCTTAAGGGGATTGCAACCCCATAGGAAGAGCAACAGTATCAACTAACATGGACCCCTCAGAGCTCCCAGAGGCCAAGCCACCAACCAAAGAGGGCTGGTCTGTGGCTACATATGTAGCAGATGACTGACTTGTCTGGCCTCAGTGGGAAAAGACGAGCTTAATCCTGTAGAGACTTGATGCCCCAGGGAAGGGGAATACTAGCTGGGTGAGGTGGAAGTGGGTAGGTGGGTGGGGGAACACCCTCTCAGAAGCAAAGGGGAAGAGGGAGGGAGGGAAGAACTCACAGAGGGGGCCAGGAAGGGAAGCAACATGTATTTATTGAATATAAATCAATAAAATGATTAACAAAATAATAATAATAATAAGAACGAGTATTTTTCTAAGCCACAGCCTCTGAGACAGTATATACAGGTCTGGAAAAAATTTGCAGCAAAAACCCTATATTGTACTAAGACCTTCTACTACCATTCTTTACACTGTGTTTTTTTTTTTTTAACCACCCATGTTGTTTCATTCCTTAAATACAAACTCACAATGGTTACAGCAGCATGTACAAGATCTGTGAAAGCCCAAGCCAAACTAAATGTCAGCATGGAGAAAGGAGACATGCCCCAAGCCATAAAGACACTAGCAATTTCGAGCTACTGGGGGAGTTTTTTCTTAAGAGTAGCTCCTTATGGTCAACCACTGTCTAATAGAAGATCACATGTTTAAAAGCATCTGGGTGGCATAAATTGGCCTTGATAGGTTTTAAAACATGATAATGAATTAGTGCATAGGGAAGAGGGACTAGATCTGGGAAGAGTTGGAGGAAGAGGTAAACATTGTGCATAACTCTCAGAGACTAAAACAATTTTAAAACTACTTGTTGAATATAAAGTATGGAACAATTGAGTCCAAATGTGGTCACTCCTTGACCTGGGAGAAGGATTTAGGAATCATAGTAGCTGTCAAGTCATTAAAAATGTAATTTAAATCTATAAAAAAGCACAATCTAGAATAGTTAAAGTCAAGCATATGGAACAACCAAAACTGAAGAGTGAACTAGAGTGAGTGCCGAAACAAAAAGTGTGCTTGGACAGAATGGGCGGGGAGTAAAGAATTAGAAGAGGAACTGAGGAGTGATGACAGCTAAGGACCTTAAACTGGCCACTGGTTTGACAAGGGTTGGGTGAAATATCACAAGCAGAACCCAGATTGCTAGAGACTCTGGAGTGACGAAGGAAGTGAAGATGTGTAAATGCGGCCAGCAGTTCATCTGTAAGATCCCTAAGATGACAGTCTATGTGGATGTTGTATGAAGCTTTTATGTCTTGCTGAATTGCACAAGTTTCTTTGTGACTGACCTACTTGGGACAGGAAGTAGAGAAATGATCAAATCTGATCCTTTGGTTTGAGGGAGTGTTCAAATAGCAAAGCTTTCCCACCTAGATTCTTTGACTTCTAAACGCATCGCACCACCCTTTGACAATAAGTTTTTGAAAACTTCCTCCATTGCAGTCCTTTCTGGCAAGAATAGGTTGGCATCCATGTTCTTTGCAAGTTAAGCTTGGAGCCTCCACAGACATGGGTCTTCCAAAGAGCCGTAGTAGTAGGGAAAGAGGCCAGATATTGAGTCTTACAACACATAAACCACAAAGGCAGGGAAAGAGTCTTTGGGTAAATGAGGAAGAGAATTGAGCTTCAGTTCTACAACAAGGTCAGAGGCTCTGCATAAACAGAAAAGCACCCTGGTGATGTTGGAAGGCAGATCTTGCCTCTACTAAATAATCACAGCTTCAAAGCTGTTCATGCAGATCAGCCACACAAGTGCCAAGAAAAATATTTCCATGGTCATTGGTTCTACTTCACCAAGCCAAGAGTCTTGGACTATCACAACAACCTAATGTTTTCATACCTTTTAGTATTAAAGTCTTTTTATGTGACCTAACATAGTCACTGTCCTCGTGTGTGTGTGTGTGTGTGTGTGTGTGTGTGTGTGTGTGTGT
>JADRCC010569119.1:1325-12512 GCA_019843855.1 Hylomyscus alleni
GCTAAAAGAAATATAAATGTGTCCCTTTAGGGAATATTGTCTTGCTCTTATAGCTGTCTGCTGTGGTGGCATATGCCATTTTATTCCTGGGTTCTGTGATACCCTGGGGTTTAAAGAGACCCTTCCAAGTTATCATCCTCATCAGAATCTATCACAGCACATCTCGGCTGCCTCCAAAGTGTGATTCTGGGGCACAAATGTAGATAGTCAAAGAAAGCTGAGTCATCCAACCGCACTTGAGAAAAAATGGCATCCTCATGAGAACACCCAGAGTGTTGATTCAGTGAGAGAACATAAGATGTGGTACTTCACAGATGAGGGCTCATCCAGGAATCTCCACCAACAGCTGATAGCCATCTCTGTCCCCAGCGAAGTGCTGGTAGGGGCAACACTATCCCCTTGGCTATCTTTACCCAGTTGTGGGTATAGACTAATTTCAGTTTGTGAGATGAGAAACCTGTTTGAAGTTTTAGAGGCAGTCTGAGGGGGAAAGTGCAGGGAATTAATATCTTCTTTGGTGCACATGGAAGGCTTTGGTTTCCTGTTTGGCTTTGACAAAGCATGAAGCTGTTATTTTGATTTCCTCCTCTCCAGCTCCTACATAATCCTTAAACTGGATTTGACTCCAGGACAAGAAAAAGATCAGTGTCAGTAGGAATAACTTCAGAATGTTTTCTGCATTGTCCGTGTGAGTGTGGCTTGTACCCACATGCTACCAAAGTGAATTCCACTAGCCATTTTAATTACAAAAGGAGAGATGGAAAATGTCGAATGAGTCTACGCATAACCCCATGGAACATTCTGGAACTATATGTAATTCACAGTGCTGTCTATAAATGTTACTTGCCCTCTTTCCACTTGGTAGCAGGGAGGGCTTTGGTCTCTGCTGGTGATCATTCCAATGAATTTTAAAACATAGAGGGCCCTGTGCTTTGCTTTCCCTGCAATATGTTTCACAGTGTGTAATTACCCTTCCACTGAAGTCCTAATTATCCCACTGACATAGGTGCTCTGCTTTTAAGACAGATCACATCAATGATTGTTTCTTTATGAAATAACTGGCATTTTCTTTACCAGAAAGTATCTTGATTTAAGATTCAAGTGTTCTGCTCAGTCAGTCTGCAGGATCTTGAGCATAGATATGTCTTCTTCAGAGGACCTCAGTCTACAGCATTAAATATTAGTTACTTACTTATTAGTAAGGTAGAGTAGTACACAAGAAGGAAATAATTTACAGTGCTTATCTTTGGAGACAAAGGGACCTCAATTTCCTTTCTCAAGACCTTGTGGTTCAGTGTCAGGGTTTGCTCCCTGGGACATGCAGCTTGTGTTAGTCAGGGTTTCTATTCCTGCACAAATATCATGACCAAGAAGCAAGTTGGGGAGGAAAGGGTTTATTTAGCTCACTTTCACATTGCTGTTGATCACCAAAGGAAGTCAGGACTGGAACTCAAGCAGGTCAGGAAGCAGGAGCTGAAGCAGAGGCCATGGAGAGATGTTTCTTACTGGCTTGCTTCCCCTGGCTTCCTCAGCCTGCTCTCTTATAGAACCCAAAACTTCCAGCCCAGGGATAGCACCACCCACAAGGGGCCCCACCCCCTATCACCAATTGAGAAAATGCCCCACAGCTGGATCTCATGGAGGCACTTCCCCAACTGAAGCTCCCTTCTCTGTGATAACTCCAGCCTGGGTCAAGTTGACACACAAAACCAGCCAGTACACAGCTGCTGTCCAGGGATCCTCATGGCTATGTGCCTAAGTACATCTGATATGTCAGACGTCAGAGGGTGAGTTTTAAATGTTGTTTTATTCATGTATTTGGTTGTTTACTGATGCTAGGACTCAACCTAGGGCTTTTATCAGTTGAGCAAGAACTCCAGCCCAGTCCACCCTCAATTATCTTATTATAATTTCTTAAAAATAGTTTTGCAAATATATTGATCTCACTAAAACAACCTCCTAAGAATAATCTGTGATGTTTAAACACAATGATGCACTTAAACACATACATACCCAAAGCCTGGGTCACAAAGAGATGAGTCTCACAGGCTCTCAGTGGTGGAGTGGGAAGTAAATATAATCAAAATATATTTCATGCAAGTACGAAATTCTCAAAGACTTAGTAAAAAATACATTTTAAAAAAAAATTGGGTGAAGAGCAGCAGCAGAATACCCCAGCAGACATTGACCTCTGACCTCTACTCCGTGTTACCCACAAGGGTGAACACCCAGCCACCTCTATACACACAGCACTTATGCACAGATACAGAAGAAAACATCCTGAGGTCACTGCTGGGTTTGCTAACTTGTTCCAGATGCTTGACCACCTCGTGCTGAAAAGATGAGAATCAAAATCCTCTTTGTTTACAAAGCACCAAATCCATAAAAATCAAAGAAAATATCCACAACTTGAATGATACCTAAAAAATTCTGTGGGCGTTACTTTGAATGTAACTTACTACTTAACAATCGTTAAATGCTTACGAACTTGTAACTTACTACTTAACAGTCATTAAATGGTTATTAACTTGTAACTTACTACTTAACAGTCGTTAAATGGTTACTAACTTGTAACTTACTACTTAACAGTTGTTAAATGGTTACTAACTTGCACAACAGAGGCACAGCTTAAAACTTAACCCAAAATGCTACTTCAAAAGGTACAAAACTACACAGGAAGACATTATCTATTAACTTTCTCTTAACAAAGAGAATGTTCACAAACTGCAGTATGATTCAAACAATACAAAAAATTCTTTGCACAGAGGGAAGAAGTGAAATATCTACTCAGTCTCACACATTAAAATAGAAGACAGAACATAGATCAATTTAAACAAAGCTACTTCGTTTGACAAGGTGACCTCCTCAAGATCACAAAAACTTTCTTAGTATTTTGACCTTGGAAATCACATCTCTAACCACATTAGAGGTGGCTGCAGTTTCTGGTACTAAAGCTTCACGTTGCTAGGGATCAGCTTTGCCAGCTGAGATGCTGCACACAGGGATTCCTGACAAGTTCTTGGTGATAAAGCTCAGCTCTAAGTGGTTCCTTCAAATAAAGTGAGGGCAGGAGCAAAGTGACCCTAAGAGACCTACCCCACTTCAACTGAGAGACTGCTCTACTTCCAAAGCAGAACAGGGCTTACGAGCAATACAGATAAAAGAGACATAAAAGTAACCAGGTGTTCTCATTATTTAAGGAGAATTTTATTCTATGACAGTTTACATAATTTTTGAGGCCAAAATACAATGACTATGAATTGCAAAAGAGCTCGGATAAAGCTGTTAGTAGGTAAGGACACTTAGAAAATGCGTTCTCAAAATCTATCCAGAAAACTCTTGTGTATCCTTGCTGTGCTGGTGTGTTTTCTGTCGCTGACATAAAACACTTGACAAAAACTAACTTGGAGAGAAAAGAGTTTATTTCAGCTTGCAAGTTATAGTTCATCATTGAGAGAAGCCAGGTCAGAACTCAAGCAGATGCCATGAAGGAATGCTACATGGGTTTCTCAGCCTGCTTTCTTTCTTCCTTTCTTCTTCCCCCCTCTCTCTCTCACTCTCTCTCTCTCTCTCTCTTTCTCTCCTTCTTCCTTCCTTTCTTTTTTTGTTTAATTAAAAAATTATATATTTTGATCATGTTTTTCATTTTTAAAGGAACACTATCCCACTTGAACATGTAGCTCCAGCAAGACTTGTTCTTCTCTCCTATTCCCTGTGTGTTGCTAAAAACCATTAGATTACATTCCTAAAGCTAGCCCCCCAAGGTCTATTCCAGTTTTTGGCTGAGACTGACTGCCTAAGTCCAACTAACAAAGTATTGAAGTGCAACAATCAAAAAGTTCCTTTTAGCTCACCTAATTAATATACTTAATCAAAAGTAGACACCTCATCCTAACCCATGGCCTTCCCTTCACCTTTGTAAACCGCCATTTTCCTAGGGGCCATGTCTGCCTCTTCTCTACCCAGAGGCTAGATTTTGTCCCACTTTGGAACAAATATCACTGTCCCCTCTCTCTTGTTCCCTTCCCCTTCTCCCATGTCCTTTATGTCCTGTCTTTGTCTCTTATCCCTGCTCTTTGTCCTTTTGAGGTAAATAAATGTCCTTCATGCTGAGAACTTGGTCCTGGTGGTCCTGAGCCAATAATAATCCCTTACAATCTTCCTCAACTCCTCCCAGATTCTTCCAACCTCCCTACCTACCTAACTTTATGCTCTTTCTCTTCCTCCTTGATCTCTCTGTTTCATACTTTAAAAAAAAAAAAGAAAACTCCAAAGGGTTCTACAAAAACAAAAATCATAACCGGCAAAAGAACAATGAAACAAAAAAATGCCTAAATAAAGCAAAATGAAATAAAAGTCTACAAAAAAATATTATTGAGTTCATTTTAAGATGGCCAAGTACTCCTAGGCATAAGCCTACCCAAGATTTTTGGTTAATATATCCAGTGACACTCCTTTGGAGAAAGTTGAATTTTTTTTCTTTGCCAGTGAGTTTTTAGTTTAAACAACTTATTGGCTAGAAGTGGGACCTAATATCCATCCCCCAGTCAGAGCTGAGATCTCCTCTAGCTTGGGATTCTGCAAGTCTCATTTATATTTCTGTACTCTCTGTAAGTTCACACATGTATCTATCCTGTTGTTCCTGGATGTCACTATTTTCTTGGAGTCATCCATCACCATCAGCTGTAAGATTATAGATTCCTCTAGTCCTTGAGAGGAGGGAATTTGATGAAGACATTAGACTTAGGGCTCAGTGCTCTTTGTATAAATGAGATGCTGATCTGTGGGTAGAGCATAGGTCATTAGGAATCACATTACTGTTATGTACCTTTAGCAGAATCACGGTAGTAGGGTTTCCCCTAAGCCCATGACATCTTTAGTCTCAGGTCCTTGCCCCTTTAGAACTGGCTGGTATGTGATCCAGCTTATGGAGTGGGCCTTAAATCCAATCAAAAGAGATTGATTGTTCCTGCAACCTTTGTGTCACTATTCGCCAGTATCCTACAAAAAAGGACATGTGGGTCACAGTATTGCAGGTAGAAGATGAATACCTTTCTGCCCTGGTCCCATGCATATTACCATGGAGTACCACAAACAATAGTCAGTAGGGCTAACTTCTAGGTAGGTACCAGCTTTATTTCTCCATGTTTGATGACATAAATAAGTGCAGTGTTTAGCAAGAAGGCTTTGCCATCAAGTTGTAAGAATAAACAACAGCTTGGCAACAGCCTGTGATGTCTGAAGGGGTTCTACGGGGCAACTTTGGCCAAGGATTTATTTTATGGCTTAAGATGTCTACTTTGTGTATTGTCTCTCCTGTTATTTGGTGAGTCTATTTAGTTTCCTCTCATATGTGCATATATTTCAGGAAGCTTCTAGAGTAGTAAGTTTCCACTTTTTTTTTCAAATGGCCTTTAGTGTTAGTAGTCCCTCCCATATTTCCTCCTTTAGCCTTCTCTCCCATCCCCTTCCTATTAAATCCACCTATTCTAATTTTCCCTTTATCTCCCCATAAAACTCTATTTTCTTTCTTGAGAGATCCTCTCCCACTAATCCATACCCCCAGTCTGTTACTAGATACCTAGCCTCTGTAGCTACACATTCACATATAAGGGAAAACATACAATATTTGTCTTTGGGAGTCTATGTTACCTCAGGATGCTTTGGGTTTTTTGTTGGTTTGGGTTTTTTTTGGGGGGGGTGCTTCTTGGTTCTGTTGTTGTTGCTGTTGTTTGTCTGTCTGTCTGTTTTGTTTTTCTAGCTCCATGAATTCACCTGCAAATTTAATAGTTCCATTTTTCTTGATAAGTGAATGCTATTACAATATCATCCTGTTTTCTTACACAACCCAGGGCCACATGCTCAGGAATGATATACCAAATAATAAGCTAGACTCTCTCACATTTGTCATTAAGAAAATGTTCTACAAGCATGCCCACAGGCCAGTCTGATGGAAGCAATTCCTAAATTAAGGTTTCTTCTTCCACGGTGACTGCAGTTTGTGTTGTCTTGACCAAAACTAACCAGCTCATTTCACCACTTACAGTGCCCGTATTTTGTTTTGTTCTTAATGTTTTAATGAAAAGTATCTTGCCACTATGAAATATAATACTCATTATCGGTGACTCATATGATGAAGAGAAAGCCTTTTCCACAGAGCATACTGGGATGAATTCAGGGTCAGGGGATATGGGCTGGTATGCGATCTCTGAGTCCTGGGATTCATTGCTGGAGTCTTACTCTGAGCTCCTGCATCCCCTGTGACTGGACGGCCTAAGAGTACAGTGTGAGACAACTTCAAATTTGTTAATTATTCAGGTATGTTAAATAGTCATATGGCCTCTCCAGTCTACCTCTCTCATAAGCTTGTTGTTTTTAACCAGGATAAGGGAATTCCTAAGTCTTCAAGTATAAACAAGCTTCCACTGATGTGTTCCTGATTAGGACCACAGTTTCTAATATGTGCTGAGAAGCCAGATTCCAGCAGATAGGAAAGTGCTCAACACCCTCCTTCCCAGTTTGAGGAACACAGTTAATCAATAGAGGATGTTGTTAGCTGTCTGTGAAAGAACTGTTTTATTGCTGTGACAAGTCTCTCTTTTTTTTCAATAAAAAGGAAGTGTCAATAATTCCCCCAAGTAATAAATAGCAACAATTTATAGCAACAGAATCCAGAGGAAAGACCCATCTAAATTTCCCAACAAAATAGTAAGGTACAGGACTACAACCATTACCAACCAAGGGTTTCCAAGCCCACCTAGACAAGCTGCTACAAGGGAGACTGCAGAGGGGAGGCATGGGCACCTCCTAATTCAGTCAATGTTCCTCAGGGATGATTCAATAGACTGAAGAAGCTCTTTTCCCCTCTCTCAGCAAGTGCCTCACCTCAGGCCAAGGTCTGCCCACTCTTTCATAACCTGTCCAAAAAGCCTTGAACTTGAGGACACAAAAGGACCCCAGTGACTATATGGCCTGGGCCAGGCCATATAGTCACTGGGGTCCTTTTGTGTCCTCAAGTTTAAGGCTCTCTGTTCCTGCATCTTAAAAAGAATGCACCAAACACATAAACAAGCATTATTGACTTCTTTCTTGTTTCTAGTAGCAAAAACCCAAGCAAACTTCTACATCACTCTAACCCCAGAGCCAAGCAGAGTGCCTAATAAACCCCAGGTATCGGACCTCACAAGGCCAGGACAGCTCTATCCCACACCCCCAACACCCCATGCACCCTGACTTCTCCAAGCCTGAGGACTGTTTGAGATTATGAGATTATATGCTGTGCTTGACAATGAGGGACTGTAATGATTACTCTTTAAACTAACACCATGAGAATGGAGCAAAGAGCGTGCCAGTACATAGCAATCCTGACACATCCCCCAGTCATTGAGGGACCAATGGCTCTATGCTGCTTTTCCCATGCACAGAGGGAACTTTTTGTGAGTTGTCCTTCAGTGATAAAACTAGAGCCTCTCTCCTGGGTTACACGAAAATAGAGGGGATGTTATAGAATGGATTCCAACAATGCAGAAATGCTAATATGTAACTACTTCCAATTAGCCAAAGGTCTGTTGCTCAACTTAATAATTGTCAAGTCTAGACACTATAAATGCAGGATCTAAGTTCACAGGCTGTGGTCAGTTTTCAAAATATTGTCAGTAGACTTCTCCATGTTTGCTGCAGGGACCAACATCTAAATTCTCAGGATGATCCTGAAGAAATACACCCCTGAGTATTGACTCGTCACAGCAGGGAACTGTCATACAAATCTTTAAAGGTATACTCATGTTCGTGCTTCAACCTTTTATAAAGTTTGTCTCTAAACCTCCGAGAAAAAGCTGTATAGTAAGACTTCCTGTGGGAGAAATTACCAATCCGGGAGATATGCAAACCCAACTAGCTCCACTGGATTCTGTCAAGTGACTTTTATCTGAAATGAGTTCTGTAGTCTATCTGGTGATTTTGACCAGGCACTCTGAGTTAAGAGTTACTAACTTCCCCTTTTGTAGTGGTTTGTCCATACATATTTGAGGATGCTTGGCTGTCTACACTACAGATGTGCAATGACTGTTCCATTTGCTTCAACTTACAAAGATTCTGGCAGAAAGTGAGACACAAAGACCTTTTGAATCTCTCTTCCAGAAAATGAAGCTGACCCAGAGGCAGAGTGTAGCAAGTGAACCTGGACTTTTCAACTCTTTGTTTTGACACAATATAAGGAAAGCTGGGGCTGTGGCACATGGTTCTGAAAATTGGTTCTTGGCCTCCTTTGGGTAGGGAGACATTGCAGTTGACATGTAATTACAAAATGAATTGGAGTTTTCACAGTTTACTCCCTGGAGCCTTTAAGAAATAGAAGCAAGGCAAAGAAACTGTGCTCTGTTCAGTTGGACTTGATATGATTCAATAACTTCAGTTATCTCCATGGTATCTGAGCTGTGAGAACAGGAGTCTGATGTCAGCAGGGATTTCTGAAGACTTGGCTCTGTCTTCAGTTGATAAGCATGGGATTTCTGACAGGAGTCCAGCCAATCCCTTGGATTTCATTAGAATTTATTTTTTTAAAAAAAATGAAAAACAGAGGCAGAGAGATATTTCTGCTGCAGGTACCAGCTGGAGTATCTCAGTGACTGTAGGATAAAACCACAGTGAATTCAAATTCTTCAACACAGAATTCTTTTACTCTCAAGCCAGCCCACTGTCATTTCCTCCATCTTCTCTGCTTTCTACAAATGTGTGTCATAACCGGCTCTCCCATTCCTTGGGAGTGTCACCATGGGAAGGTTACCAGATCTTCCAGTCCTTCATTATCTTCATTTGAAAAATGCTAACAGTTGTATGAAGATTAAACTAAATGCTTATAGGATTTAGCATAAAGTTTCTTGGTGGGTATTGCATTGTTTCTTTTTTTCATTTTCATCTCGTAATGATAACTAATTTAAAATACAGGTTTTAGTATTATGTAAATAACAGTAATTACTATGTAAATGATAGGAGAGACTGCCATTGGAAAGAGTATGTCATAATACTCAGACCTTACTAGAGGGGAACCTGCCACACTATTAGACTACACAGAATCTGCACAGTTAGGCAGAAGTTAGAAGGGGCAGGAAACAGTAAGAAACAGGAAAGAATGTATAAACAGGTAGAGATTTGCTAGTGTATTTCAGAGCTCTAGAACACAGAAATGTTGCCAACCCAAAGGGTTGATGGGGGCCAAAGGACAGTGGGCAGAGCAGAAACTCCATGTTGTGTAGTTCCTTCCTCAAGGTTGAGACAGTCTCTTCTGGAGAGAAGATACAGGGGACCCAAGAAACTCATAAAATTTACAAAACAAATAAAGCTCCAATCCAATTATATGAACAGTAACAATTGCCAGGGAAGGGGAGATATCCATGGAGTGGATTGTACAAATGCCACAGTGATTCAGCTTATATAATCACACTTGACCTGTGCTTCTGATGCAGCTGCCTAGATCACACAACATTGCTGTCTACTAATGACCCTGTAACCTTACTATCAGCCTAGCGATATCACTCTCGATAGGGAAAGAAATAACACGTTGAAATGATATGGAGGTTGCATTTGTCTTTCTCTACCTCCACTCGTGCCTCGTAACCCCAGGAAAGCCACCTACTTACCAAGCTGGATTTGTGCACAATTGATTCTCTGATCCATAGTTGTCCTACCTAGGTGAAGAGAAACAGATTCCCCAGAAAAAGTTAAGGATCTTTGGAGACAGCACAATTGAGTTTAAACCACCCCCTTCTTCACTTATACTCCATAGAATTATCAGTACAAAGCATTTTAAGCCAGAGAGGGAGAGAAGGCAGCATACTTAAAAAGTGTGTGGACTTCTTTCTAAACCCAGAGGGCAAACCAAAGTCTGCTTGATGTAACATGAGTGTAAAGGGCTCATGAGGAGAGGCATCAGAAGAGATAGAAAAAGACAAACGCAACCTCCACATCATTTCAACACATTATTTCTTTCCCCATTGAAAGTGATATCACTAGAATCATAGTTAACCATGGCCCTTCCTCTTCTCAGGGTTCCAAAAACAGCTGAAAAGTCTCAGAGGCAGATAGATGAGGATAAATAAATCAAGCATATGGTGACTGATACAGAACTACCAACTTACAGTGTGTATCTGCAAGTACAATAAAGTTTCTAATACACAGATGGATGTGCCTTCTGATAGGTTCATGGACAGAGCAGGAGGACAGCAGACCTTGCTGTTGGGAAGAAGGAATGCCTGTCCTGAGAAGAAACTGTTCTGAGAAAAACAGGACAAGAAGGCTGGGAGTCAACCAGTTCCAATTTGCTTTCTCAATGAGACCAATAGCTACTACTCCTTTGGGGACAATGAGTATAGAATAACAGAAGGATAGCAGCTACCTGTCTTCTAGACAAGGAAGAATTATTACTACTGTTCCCATTTATGATTGCTGCCTGCTGCCATGGACCACAATGGAATGATAAGAAGGGAGAGAATGATTCTTCTTGTAGACATCCATTCCTTTTCTAGCAGCAGCCTGTACCTAGTGCGTGCAGAGCACCAGTTGTGTGCTGGACCTTGATTGGGCAGAGATGCTTCCTTTCCTAATCCAGACTATCAGTGGGAAGAGAATAGAAGTCCATTGTGTTATGCGTGTACTAACTGCAGGAATTCTGTGCTAAAATGGCTCCTTTAAGCTTGCATACCTGAATCCTTGGCCCCCTGTTAGAGGAACTGTCTGGGAAGGACTAAGAGATGTGCTTTGTTGGAAGAGGTATGTTTATGTCACTTGGAGTTCTCTCTGTCTTCCTCTGTCTTATCTTTCTGTCTCTCTGTGTCTCTCTGTGTCTCTGTCTCTGTCTCTCTGTCTTCCTCTGTCTCTATCTTTCTGTCTCTTTGTCTTTCTCTGTCTCTGTCTCTCTGTGTCTCTCTGTGTCTTTCTATGTCTGTCTCTGTCAGTTCTGTCTCTCTGTGTCTCTGTCTCTCTGTCTCTGTCTTCCTTTGTCTCTATCTTTCTGTGTCTCTGTCTTTCTCTGTCTATCTCTATCTCTCTGTGTCTCTGTCTCTATCTGTCTCTGTCTCTCTCTCTTTGTCTCTCTCTCTGTCTCTCTCTGTCTCTGTCTGTCTGTCTGTCTGTCTCTCTCTCTCTCTCTCTCTCTCTCTCTCTCTCTCTCTCTCTCTCCCTCCCTCCCTC
>JADRCC010569120.1:0-10751 GCA_019843855.1 Hylomyscus alleni
CTGCATCGACTCACCCTTTCTCCTTCCAGTTTGACTGAAGATCAGGACAAGCTGACCTTTTGACCAAGCCAGGCCCCTCCCCTTGTGGGCTGGTCAAGGTCAAGGAGACTTTGGAGGTAAGATTCACGAACCCACTCAAGTGTCAGAATCATGGCTGACATCTATCCAAGTTGAAAATTTCTCCTCGAAGAGTAACTGTGGCCATTGAGCTGTCACATGTCACACTAACAACAGCTGTCCACAGGTCACTGTCCACAGGTTGCTGGTACCTTGTGGGTGATTGTTAAAAACATCTACTTACTTGCCACTCAAACCTGAGTTTGATCCTCCAACCCAAGCAAAGGTAGGAGAGAATAAAGTCCACAAAGTTATTCTCTGACCTCTTACATGCATGAAATATCCCTGCCACCTCACTACTCAAATATGTTAATGAATAAAAAAGAAAAATTTAATCTGGTCATTTGGCTGCTATTTCCTGGTTTGAGGGGGTTGGTTTTCCGGGGTGGGGGGTAGTGTTTGTTTGTTTGCTTGCTTGCTTATTTTGAGACAGGATCCCGATGAATAGCATTCATTAGTCTAGCACTCAGTATGTAGACCAGGCAGACCTCTGAAGTTACTTCAGCCTCCTGCTTCTGACTCTCAGGTGCTGGGATTACAGGCATGCACTACCATTTTTTTTTCTTTTTAAAATAATTTATTCTGTTTAATTGCAAAGAAAAAAGTACAAATAGAATAAGTGTTAACATCATTCTTTGGCCTGAAATGCTCCCCACAGCTATATAGCATCACCAATACCAGCACCTTCTCTTCTCAAAATACAGCTCTGTCTCCAAGAAATGGCAGCTCCCCAGCCCCTGACCCTGCCATTCTTCCTGGAAACATCACGGGACTGAGGTCACACATCAGTCCTTTCGTAACTGGCTCAATTCACTGAGCACAAATGTCCTGGAGGCTCATCCATGGTGCAGCTTGTGTCAGAGTGTCCTTCCTTTTCAGAGCCAGTAACATTTCCACCGCGCGATGGACCATGTCTCGCTTACCTGATGGGCGCTCGAGTTCTTTCCACCTCTTAGCTATTGTGGATGATTTTTCTTAAGTTTCCCCTGTATGGAATGAACAGCACAGTTCCTGGGGTATATGTCAAAGCAGAATAAAAGTGGTTACGGGACACTGCTGCTTTTATAGAGAAGCACACATTCACAGACAACCTATCTGGTGGGGTCTGTCTGCTGGGACTAGTGGGTGACTTCCTGCCCTGCCTAAACCAAGCATATTCTGTAACATGTGCAGCACTGGCCAGACAGAATACTGCACCGTCCTTTAGCAACCAGATGCCGCGGCCCAGAGATAAGCAGGCTGCCTCCCACCGTGATCTCTGTCCTATTATTAAACTATCTTCGACAAGGTGACACAGGCCTGTGCCAAAGGTCATTCTTTGGTTGCAGGCAGGTGGCAGTCTTAGAGACCCTGGGGGATGTTGTTGCCGCACCCACCAAAAGGCACCTCAGCAAGCAGAGTAGAAACTACTGCAGGATCCTTAGCCCACTGGAGGGGCCATGGATATCAACCCAAGGCCCTTGAAGCTTGGGGCTGGACATCTGCAGTGCAGCCCTGCTGGGAAAGAATACCGGCTCCTCAAAAAACCCACAGGGTTGCTGGAGAGATGGCTCAGCGGTTAAGAGCACTGACTGCTCTTCCGAAGGCCCTGAGTTCAAATCCTAGCAACCACATAGTGGCTCACAACCACCCGTAGTGAGATCTGACGCTCTCTTCTGATGTGTCTGAAGACAGCTACAGTGAATTACTCCGGAACCAGCGGGGCCGGAGCGAGTGGGGCAGGCAAAGGTTCTGAGTCCAATTCCCAGTAGTCACACACATGATGGCTCACAGCCATTTGTACAGCTACAGTGTACTCATACACATATAAAATAAATAAAATACATCTTAAAAAAAAATTCCACAGGGTCCACTAGCCATGGTTTACACCCAAAGGGGCAGCTGCTCAGCAAGACCACAGGGCAGCTGGAGACAGAGGCACTGTGGGTGGACCCTTCTCAATAGGCCGAGGAACACTCAACCTCTGCGTATTTCTGTGTGTGCCGGGGGTCCTGCATACTCACTGCTGAGGGCAGTAAATTCTTACCAAACTGACTCAATTTTCATCTTCTCATGTTTTAAAGTTTGAATTTTGCTTTAAAGACCAAACTAAAATCTACCTACCCGCCCCCCTCCGTTCTCTTTTCTTCGACTTCATTAAAAGAAGAGAGAAGGAGAAAAACGTTTGCCTAGCAGTCGCTGACTTAGATAACTCTCTTGGCTTAATCACCCTGTTCAAACTTTAAATATTTGACTAATGTCCCATGACAGAGTCAGACAAACATAATGTTAAAAATTGCTGCCATCAAGAGTGAACTTCTTTGTGTAAATAATGCAAGTCATTAATTTCTATTTCCTCGGGGCATGAGTTAAAAATACATTTTGAGAATGAGCTTTGATTGCTATTGAGGTACAGCAACATCACATGGCCCTCACAACTCTAAACTCACTATACCAGGTCAGCCTCCCCCCACCCCCACCCCCGAGGCAAGCTCGACCCTTTCTACAAGACAAACTGCACTGTGGTCCATAGGTGTGCAATAGCAGGATATGGCTAAATTCAAAAACAGAACAAAAAAAAATCTCTAGAGGCAGGGTCAGGGCTGAGGGAGCAGAGTACATGCATATATAGATGCATGAGGTTCTGAGTTCAATACTTAGAAGGGAGGGGAGGGAAAAGGAGGGGCAGAGAGATCACCAAGTAGAGGTTAGTTCAGCTAACGGGTACATGTAGTTCTACTGTACCGTGTTATGATTATGAATGTTTTACCATAGGGGTGGTGTATGTTTGAGGAGAGAGATCTGCTCACCCTGACTTAAAAATCAGTATCTCTCCCTCTCCCTCTCTGTCTCTGTCTTTCTCTCTCTCTCCCTCTTTAACTTTGTGTTCTAGGTTATCAAGTAAGTGAATTTATGGCTGGGCGGTGGTGGCGCATGCCTTTAATCCCAGCACTTGCGAGGCAGAGGGAGGGTACACGGAAAAACCCTGTCTTGAAAAACAAAACAAAACAAGACAAAACATAAGTGAACTTAATTTTGTTGTTATTGTTTTGTTGTGGTTTTTGTTTTTTGTTTTGTTTTGGCATGTATGTTTGTGCACCGTGTGTATGCATGCCTAGTATCCTCAGATGTCCAAAGAGGGCTTTAGATCTCATGGAATTCAAGTTATAGATGGTTGTGAACTACCATATGGATGCTGGGTACTAAACCCAAGTCCTTTGCAAGAGCAACAGGTGCTTTTTGTTTTGTTTGGTTGTGTTTGTTTTAAAGATTTATTTATTTATTTTATGTATGTGAGTACACTGTCGCTGTCTTCAAACACACCAGAAGAGGGCCTCAGATCCCATTACAGATGGTTGTGAGCCACCATCTGTAATGTGGTTGCTGGGAATTGAACTCAAGACCTCTAGAAGAGCAGTCAGTGCTCTTAACCGCTGAGCCATCTCTCCAGCCCGTGAACTTAATTTTAAAAAGAACAAAAGCAAAAGTAATTTTAACCCCATCTCTGACCACAGCAGAATTCTTGTTTTGGGTGGTCAAAGGAAGGTTTGGCCCAGGAGTCTGGGATGTCTATCACCTACATGACCACTGGGCAAATATCTCCTGGAAGATAACTGCAGAATCAAGGCATCTTCAGGCCAGGCCTTGGTGGCGCACACCTTCAATCCCAGCACTTGGGAGGCAGAGGCAGGCTGATTTCTGAGTTCGAGGCCAGCCTGGTCTACAGAGTGAGGACAGCCAGGGATACACAGAGAAATCCTATCTCGAAAAATCAAAAAAGACATCTCCAGACCCATAAAACCACAGGTCTAGCCTTGAGAAAGTTCAGAAATGAAGACCATGAGATGGGGGCCAGCCATGAAGATCAATCTTAAACTACTGCCTAAACATGGCAGCTGTGTAGAACAGAGTCCAAAAACCAGAGATGCCTTTGAGGTAAGAGCACAGAGGTCTCAGGTGCAAATGGCCTTAATTACAAGCTTTCTGAGCAAGCCATGGTCAGCTGTTTCAACAAAAGCTAGGGCCACATACTAAGAATGTGAGTCCTACTTCTAAAAATCGATCTTCTGGAAGAGGAATACGGTTCTGTTGTAGAACAATTTCCTACCACATGTCTAGGTCCAATCCCTATCCTATCCCTAGTGCTGCATCAAACAAATACTGCTTGTTCAATCCCAAAGGAGACAAAAGAAAACACCCCTGGCATTCACTGTAGGAGCTGTAGACCCAAGAGAATAATAAATAGTGGACAATTTGCTGTGAGAAGCTAGAGATTTCAAAACACTGGGCTTGGTAACTGATTAAAAAAAAAAAAAAAAAACACTGGGCAGGAAAAAAAAAATCCGAGATTAAGATTAAGACAAGACTGCACAAAAAAAAAAAAAAAAAGACTGCACAAGCTGGCACAAGTACACCTCTCACATCCACCATGCTACCCTTCCCCCACCCCCTTCCACCGAAGCTCCTCACCTCCGCTAGCATGGGAACAAAAGAGAAGGTGACCTTTGTTCAGAAAGATCACAAGAAAATGGTTAAAGCCTTGAGGATTTAAGCCACGCCTTCCAAGGACCTGAAGTCTTGAAGGCGTCCCAACTGAAATCCAACACTATCTTTTTCCCCCAGGGTCAGGGTTGGGGGAGTTTCCTCCTTGTGGATCTAACAGTGATTACAAAGACAATCCAGGGGGTTTACACTGTGTTTCCAGAGAGCCACGTAGAAATCCAATCCCAGGCACCTTACTACTCCACACAACAGCTCTCCTGTCACTGGGCTACACAACCACAGTGGGTTCCAGCATGGAAATCCCGGGGCACGGTGAGCTGACACTAGAGGTACAGACCCAGATGGGAACCTGCACCTTTGCAACCGTCTAGTACAGATGAGGTGAGGCTGTGGTATATGGTGGGCACTAATTCCATGCCTGGTGGGTGCCCTCATGGAAAAAGATCTGAAAGTTCCGAAGGGAGACACAGAAGAAGCCCCCAGAGATGACAAAGACTCTCTTCAGCACACAGCCTTCCTTCCCACTCTGTAAAATCCCCAAGTACCCTCAGGCAGAGCATTGAGAAGGAGAGGCCCTCATTCTTATTCTAGGGGCCAGACCTTGAATAAATCTGATTTCCCTTCCAGCTCACATTTCTTGAACATTGACTTTTGAGTGGAGATGAATCCAGCAACAACATTTACCATCCTGGCAGAAATAAAGATATTTGAGACATTTGTGCCCCTCCCTGTGGCTATCAAACTACTGAAACTAAGGACCCCCAAGAAACTTGGAATTTTTCTCAGGAATCTCATGCTGGGAGAAGAAAAAGGCCGAACGAGGCCTAGTGCTACCCAGAAGGAAAGCTTATTTCCAGGAAAGAGATGTCTAATGCTTGTGACAACTTGGCAGACCACTTTGCAGGGCAGACTGGAGCTCAGACAATGAGATAGGCAGAACAACCCTTGGACCAGGGCTCTTAGTCATGCAGATATCTTAGCTTCTAGTTAAACCTAAACCTCTCCTCCATTCCTCAGAAAGAGACTGGGCCGGGAGAACCACCTCATCGCTTTGTTCCTCTTCCAAGTGTGGCCATACAGGATAAATCTTTTTCTGCTTCTCACTATTCCCTATTCGTTTAATTGGCCTGTTGAGGACAGGACACTGAGCCTGGAAGGTTAGAGCAGTCAGGGCTCCGATCTCATGACTCCAGTAACAAAACTACAACACTCACTGAAGGGATAGTACAGGCTCAGGAGCCCCCAAGACCGAGTTCCCAGCACAAGGAGATCTAATTGCCCCACAGGGAGAGAGGACCGGGAATAAGAGACAAAGCTAGAAGATAGAGGATGAAGGGGAAGGGAATAAGGGAGAGGAGAAGGGTTGTTTGTCCTGGAGGGGAACAAAGGACTGCCTTTGGTAGAGAGGTGACAGAGGTGGCCCATTGGCAAGTAGCAGTTTATAAATGTAAATTAGGACACACCTCCACCCTGCATTGGGAATGCACTGTTTAATTTTAATTGGGCATGTTAATGAGCCAATGGGGGTGGGGAGGAGGACAGGGAAGGGGGAGGGCTTTTGATTGCTGGACTTCAACACTTTGATTGCTGGACCTTGGTAGGAGGAAGTGGCCAAGGGATAGACCTTGCTGGCTAGCTTGAGGAATGTAATCTAATGGGTTTTTTTTTTTTAGCAAGGCAGAAGTAATCAGGGAGAAAGGCAAGGCCTGCCAGAGTTATGTTTGCCATGCTCAGGCTGGCTAGAAGCCCTTCACTCACTACATCCAGTTAATTCTTTAAGAACGAATGTTCTTAAAGAACATTTTAAAAAAATTTTAAAAATTTTTAAAAATTAAGAACTGCATTGACTACAAGAATCTGACAGGCTGAGAACTCCAGTGAGGTGTGGCACATTGTGGTGTGACCACTGGCTAGTGTCTGTGAAGTATGCACACTATGCATAAATGTGCCATCATGTGTGAGTGGCACGTGCTTGCTTCCAAGCACTTTCAGGGATAGCTTGAGGTAAACATCCTCCATAACTAGAGTCTTTGGGAAAAACAGGCTGAGCTGTGGCCCCAAGGAGTCCTCCTACAGAACTGCACGCTTAGACCTGAGCCTTATTTAAATGTCATATAAGGATGCCTCATAAAATGTCCCTGGAAAGGGGGCACAGACACCCTGACTAAAATCCACCTGAGTCAACCCAGGCTCTTCCTCACGGTACTAGATTCAGATGCATTAAGAGCTCTGCCTTGCTTCCTCCCCTCAGGCTTGTTCTAGAATGGGCGCAACCGCAAACGTGCTTGCACAGACACTCGAGGGAGCACCCTGGCTGCTGTCCCATCCTTGCACTGCTTTGAGGCTTGCTCTGCCACGCCTCCTCTTTCTCTATGGCTAAATCTCATTACCTGCCCTGGTTCTGCTTCACTCTCCTCGCAGCCGGCACACCCCAGCCGCTCCTGCACAGCGTGGGGAGGATCTGGAGATTGCAAATCTGGTGACCACACACGGTACTTTCCTGTGAAGACTGCACGCTTGCCAGTCCGGAGAACAACTGGCACCCAGGGCTTGCTGTTCCTGGAGCATGGTTATGTCCTCCCCCAATGTGCTTCCTATAGTCACAACTGTTGTGTTTTATAAAAAGATAAAGAGAGAAGGAATATGTTTGTTGGATGTGCAGTCAAGTGTCGGGGAAAGGAACGCCTCTGCGGGCCCATGCTGAGGTATCCCTTCCTTCTTAGGGACCAGATAGATTAGAGTTTATTCAGGGCATGGGGAGGGTAATAGAGAAAGAGAAAGGCAGAGAGATAGAGAGAATAGAAGCTAGCCATGAGCGCATGGAGAGAGGGGGAGGAGGGGAATGAGGAGACAGGGGGAGCGGGACAAGAGGACAGAGTGAGGGCAAGCAGCCCCTTTTAAGTCAGGCACACCTGGCTGTTGCCAGATAACTGTGCGGCAGAGCCTAGACAAAATGGGAACGACCACTGCTGTTGATGCTGGCTCCTTCCTCCATCCTCCTGGGCCAGCCTGGGTGGCAGAAAGTGCCGCCTCACTTCTGAGGGACGTCTAGGATGCATTAGTGACACTTCCCCCCCTCCTTCTGGGGCAAAGAGTCATACGGATCTCCGACAAAGGCTCGTGGTACACGGGACTACAAGGAACGTGCCCCGAGACTCCAGCCTCGGGTTGACCACAGACACTTTCAGTGCTTCCCTGAGAGAAGGTCACCTTCTTGTCCTCTTCATGCTCATGGGATCCCTAGAAGATGGGAAAGCATGGGCCAGGTGCCTGGCTGGCATCAGCCAACCTCTGCCCAGAATGACTGGCAGCTCTAGGCAGAGCTCTCAGAAACCACCCACTGCTTTCGGGAAGGAGGCTGCAGCTCCACTCTGCTGGATATAATTTCTGGACATGATTAAACAGGAAGGAAATAAAAGACTCTGGCTGAGATTACATTCAGAAGCCTAGCTCTCCAGGCTCTACATTACCCGCTGTCAGAAACTAGTGATTAACCACTCCTGTTGTTGTCAGAGGCAGTTCAGCTCTGCCATTGTCCCCAAACCTGAAGCCATCAACCCATGCCTGGCTATAAAGCTGTGGGTTTGGGGTCAGGCGAAAAGAACGTCAACATCAACATCGGCAGAAAGCAGAGCCCATTCTGAATTTCCCCCTTAAGCAGGAGAGTGTAAACTGCCACACAGGTCTGGATGTTACCAACTTGGCTTTATTTCTAGATGTGGGTCAGAACTCCCACTGGCACTGGGTGTGGTAGTGCACTCTACTAACCCTAGCACTTGGGAGATGGATAAGAGGGTCGAAAGTTCAAGGTCAGCTTCACCGACCTAATGAGTTAAAAGCCAGCCTAGGCTATGTGAGACCTTGCCACAAACAAACAAATCCTAAAACTGCTTTTGTTTGGTCGACCTGAGAGTTCACCTATGAGTAACTTTCCGGCTATTCCATTGAGGTGGCAGTCCAGAACCTTCCAGTATCTCCAGGGCATTTGCTTGTGCCTGTGACTCATGAAACCCTATCATGGAGATCCCCCTCCAACTTCCTGCCTCAGCACCTGGGCAGCAGCTTTTGAGCTGTGAGGACACCTGCTGGGCAGAGCTGCAGACTGAGGGGAAGGCACTGCTTCCTCTTCGGCTTGGTTAGGGCTGATGGAAGGTGGAGGAGAGGCTCTGGCTTTCCCAGGTGCAAGGAGATCCTGCAAGAACTCCAGGGAAACCGAGGAGAGCCAGATCCTCGGGAAGGGACTTCTTTTTAGGATCTGTAAGGCAACAAATAGCAGGAGGAGGCCCTGTGGGACTTGGGCAGCTCTGAGCTTCAGGCACCCTTCCATAGCCTACAGCTATCCTTGCCCAAGGCCTATGCTCCTCAGACACCTGTGTCCTCCACAGGTGACCCTCTTCCTCAGGAGTCCCTCCGGTCCCAGTGGCTAGGGGAGGAGTCCTCACTAGAAGGTGGCTCTGTCTCCCAAGGACACGAGGCTGCCGGACCCCATGTCAATCCTTCCTAGATACATAGGATCCATGAACTTTTGGGAAACCTGCTAAACAAGGAGTCCCTTTCCAGCCAAGTAACCCATACACCCCTACCACGAATTGCTCCTCAGGGGGTTTATCAGCATTAACTCTTCCACCAAAACGGACCCTGCCCATAATAGAAGGGAGGAACATCCAGCTGTCCCACCAGCCTGCATAGAGTGAAGCTGCACACTGAACTAAACTCAAACATCCTGTGTTTTGTGTGTGTGTGTGTGTGTGTGTGTGTGTGTGTGTGTGGTGTGTGTATAAGTAGATTTAGCATATATATGTATTTATCATATATGTTATATTTATCATATATATAGTAACTCTGTATAGAGTATAGCAGGCTATGATTCAGCTAATCCAACAATGGCTGCCTACCAACAGAAAGTCCTAGAATCCAATAGTTCAGTCCACAAGGCTGGATATTTCAGATGGTCTTCAATATATGCTGGAATCCCAAAGAAGAAGGTTGTAATTCCAGTGAAGAAATGAACTTTGAAGAGCAAGGGCAAACAAGCAAAGAGGGAGCACTTCCTTTTTTTTCACATTCTTATACAGGCTGCCACCAAAAGGTGTGGCCCAGATTTAAGGTGGATCTTCCCACCTCAAAAATATTTGGATTTAAGGTGGGCCTTTCCACTTCAAATAATTTAATTAAGAAAAGTCCGTCACAGTTTACTCACTTGGGTAAACTCGCTTGGGTTTTAGTTAATTCCAGATGTAGCCAAATTGACAACCAAAAATAGCCATCATAGTTTTCAAGTAAACTTGCAAGAGAAGAACACACATGGCCTGTGTCTTAGCCTCTTTAAGCTGCAGGACTCCCTAAACTGTATAATTCATGAAGGGCACACATTTCTTACAGTCCTGGAAGGTCAGGATCAAAGTGTCTGCTGATGGCCAGCTTCCTGGCCCACAGAAGCCATTGTTAAAACTTGTCACTCATCCTGGGGAAGGCCCAACAGCTAGATTCTCTTGGCTGATCCCCTGTGGTGGTTTGAATATGCTTGGCCCAGGGAGTGGCACTATTACAAGGCGTGGCAATGCTGGAGTAGGTGTGGACTTGTTGGAGGAAGTGTGTCACTGTGTGGGTGGGCTTTGAGGTCCTTATGCTCAAACTCCACCCAGTGTGGAAGAGACCCTCCTCCATGCTGTCTGCAGAAGAGACAGTCTTCTCCTGGCTTCCCTCTGATTAGGATGTAGAACTCAGGGACTGGAGAGATGGCTGCTCTTCTAGAGGGCCTGAGTTCCATTCCCAGCAACCACATGGTGGCTCACAACCCATCTGTAATGGGATTCGATGCCCTCTTCTGGTGTGTCTCAAAATAGCAACAGTGTACTCACATACATAAAATAAATCTTAAATAAATAAACAAACAAACAAACAAATAAATAAATAGATGTAGAACTCTCAGCTCCTCCAGCACCATGTCTGCCTGGATGCTGCCCTGCTTTCTGCCATGATAATGGACTGAACATCTAAAACTGTAAGCCAGTTCCAATTAAATGTTTCCCTTTATAAAAATTACCTTGGTCATGGTAGCTCTTTCCCTGTCCCACCCCCATCCCCTCAGGGTGCTAAATCAGGGTGCTTCTGAAGCACCTTCTGAAGCAGTGGCTTAAAACCACTGCTGA
>JADRCC010569121.1:0-15537 GCA_019843855.1 Hylomyscus alleni
TCTACCTTTGGCTTTCTGACCTTCCATGCCGATGCTATTGAGCAGTGGATTACAGAGGCAGACTTTCTAAACTATGTAAAACTTGCTTTTAGAAGTGTTTGCGGAACTGTGGCACTCTTGGGAATCATTTGTAATTTTTAAAACCAAACTTGAGGTATGGATTTCAAACCACTGTAACTAATGATGATTAAAATATTATATCTTTTACTAAATATTGACTAAATCACTAAATCAAATAATTACTTTGACTTTGTACCACCGCTGTTAAATGTGTAAAGTGTTACCTCACATTCAAGGTGACATTGCCTGTTCCTATTTGTTTCCTTCTCTCTCCTCTCATTTCTCGAGTTTTTCCTCCGCACTTCTTTCTACCCTTCTTTTCTTTCTGTTAGGATACAGAGGTTGCACAGACTTTAATTTTTACTCCACATTTAGAAAACTCTCCCCCTGGTGATTAATTCTTATGGTACATTGACTATGTGCTCTCACACATTTTTCAGTAATGCTAATTCATTAAATTGAATGACTAGATTTGGTTTACTTGTATGTAGGCATATAAATCTGAAACATTCTTTTGAATACATCTTTACCCATTAGCATAGTAGCATAAAGAAGCCTATCTTATGACATTTTGATTTTTTTAGCATCCATAATAGCTGTTGTCTGAATAAAAAGCAAAGCTTTGAAGGGGTCACTCTAAAGGGTTGCTGAACATTCAACTGTAGCAAAGAGGCTTGAGCAACTTACTAGATCACAGAAGACGATAACATACCCTATTCAACTTCATACATTTGGAATGAAGATAGTCTTACTTTTCCTAGCCTTCTAACTCTTCTTTTCTCCTGAGATCCTCTCAAGTTCTTAAATTTCAATTCGCTCAGTATAGTGCCAGTGAGAATACTCTGAGGATAATCCAGTAGAACCACTCGTAACTTTCACTTTGCACAATTGTAACTGTGGTTTGGGCTTTCGGGGGATCCAGGAATTTCCAGATGAATATCTGTGTCAAGTGCTCACTGTAACCCCAGGAAATGTATGTAGTGCCCTCCTGACTTCCAGTCAGTGTGTCTGGCTCAAGACCGCTTGGCATTTTCTCAAATGACTCTGCAAATCCCTTTCACAGAAGCCTCAGCCTGATCCTACCACTCAGGTGGAAGAAAAGGTACTCTATTGAATGTACGACCTCAAAGAAGAAAGTATCTCACAGAACACATGTTGGTCCTCCTCTCCTAAAGAGGAGACCTAAAGGGAAGCATAAAGCATGTTGGTTTTTATTTCCTTTCAAGGTAATAGTAGTATTTGAGGCAATAACTTTCATTCCATAGATGGACTCCAATACGCATATTTTCTCCCTGTAGAACCAAAGAGTTATCAATTACAATTCAGAAGGAAATTGCTCCTATGCAGATCGTTCCAGTCAGCCCCAAGTGTCATATGGAGAAGATGGTGCCTGGGAGGGAAGCCAGTGATGGAGACAACATGAACTCCCACTGGCTCTGCAACTTTTGGGTCAACTCTAGCCTCCTGTTTTGATTTGTACCGTGGGAGTGATGATTCTGTGTTGACTCACGAGGTTGGGATTAAATAACGTGAGACACTGAAAGCCCATAGCATTCAGCCCAGCCTTCAGCAAATACTACGTAGAGTACAGCAGGGATTAATAGCTCCGTATGGTTGTTTCTTTGTGGGGTTTTCTCCACAACCTGGTTTTCTTTTACCTTAATGACTGTAATACTTTATATTAGGAAGAATGGATAACAGAGAGAGTAAACCTAGCTTTTGTTTCCTTATCGTGAAAGAAGCTCGCCACTAAAAAAATATTTTCAGGACAAAAAAATGTAAATGCATCACAAGAAGGTTTGTTATTAATGGTCATCTAAAGTGAAAGACCAAAGGATGCGTGATAGGGTATGTTATTGTCTTCTGTGATCTAGTAAGTTTAGTGTGGTAATACTCATTGTTAGAGATAGCATAATTACTAAAATTGCCACTGTAAAGTATTCTGTTGCCTAGAGAATGGTACCCTGTCTTAGCAACCAGAAGATATAGAGCTACAGTTTATGACTGCATCTTATTCAATTTGAGACCCCTGTATTAGTTTCACTTCTGGTTGCTGGGTGAAAATACTCTGACCGAAACCACTTAAAGGAGAAAGTATTTACTTTGGATTACAGTTACAGAGGGCATACAGTCCATCATTTTTGGGAAGGCATAGTGGCAGAAGCGTGAGGCCAGACCATCATATTGCATAGCCTCTGGAAACAGAATGGACAGGTAGTGAGGCCCTGCTAACTACTTCAAAGCCATCCCTCTCTCCTTGTAGTGACTCATTTCCTCCGGCAAGGCTCCATCTCCTAAAGGTTCCACCATCTTCTCAAACAGCATCACTGGATGAAGAACAAATGTTCAAACACAGGAACCTGTGGGGGACATTCCTTGATCAAACTGTAGCAACCCTCTTTCCTCAAGAATACATGTCACTTGTCAAATGGAGAATGATAATGTCCTTAGAAAGTATCCTGGGTGAGCCATGATGCTGCACAAAAATAACTTTGTTATTCAGCTGATCAGAATAGTAACTTTTGTTGACAATAACATAATAAGGGCAGGGCATTGGTAATTTGAATTCCTATTATAAAAGATGTGCCTTTTTTTTCCATTAGTTTTCTCCAATTTTATTTACTTTTAAAAATGATTTCCTTATATTTATTTTATGTACCTCACCGTTCTGTGTGCTTATATTGTTTGCTATGGTGCTAGATCCCCTAGAACTGAGGCTATAGAACGCTGTGAGCTGCCATGTTGGTGCTGGGAATTGAACCCAGGCTCTTTGGAAAAGCAGCCAGTGCTATTAACCACTGACCCATCTCTCCAGCCCATGATGTATTTTTTTTTTAAAGCATATTTTTCTTCTCTACTTTAAATTTCAGAAGAAAGTAGGTGTTTTTGTTGTTGAAGTTGCTATTATTCTTTAGTTTTTGGAGTTAGGATAGTCATATAAAAATCGGATTCAAACTTTCTGGATCTCTGATTTCCAAGCAGCACAATAGAGATTAACGATTCCTTAAAATCTATGGGCTAGACAGCTGTAATGTGTTACCACGGTACCGCAAAATGCAAATTATCTTTGACAAGTCTTGGTTTGACTTTAAAATGGGGAGGGCTGGAATAATATACATTCAGTAGAAAACACAATTCGATGCTTTAGAAAAACATTGCCTCATGATGACGGTCAAGAGGCAGCAACTCGAAGTTAGATAGGCCATCATAGCAACAGAGGATGTTAAGATGCTTGGGGCATCTTGTGATTCAACTAATCACAAGAACTACATAACACTTCCCTATAAAACTGTTTTTTTCTTAGATGATAATGTCCATCTGTTACCTAATGTAAACTGCAAACATACATGAGAAAGGTCAGCCTATAATACATTTTATAGTTTAAGCATATTTAGATGATATGATTCATTTGGGAAATTTTCCTTATAATAGTTTTATCTTATGACAGATTTGTCAAGATATTACCACCTCCTAAGTTGAGGAGTCTCTATGTTATTTCGTGAAGGAATATCAATGTGTCAGTAATGAAGTCTACATAGGAAGGTTTAATACCTTCCAGGAAATCATGCTTCTGTATACGAAATATACAGATTCATTTCAATTCTAGAAGGTTAACCTCATTCCCATCCCAAGCCTCCACATGTCAGTAGGAAGGTACTCACTAAACACGGAAAACTGGCAAACACTGTCAATTTTTTTTTCAATTGACAAGTGGGTAAGTTTATTTTAATGTAAGTCCATAACCCGACCACTGAAGTAATAAAACAAATAGACAGAAAAGATAATAAAGAGGCATTTGGCCATTTTCTGTCACAGTCAGGCCATTTGGGCATTGTTGAGTCCTTGGTTTTGAGATACACATCTCAAAAATTCTTGCTGTAAAAACACCAAGTTTTGGATTTTTTCAAGGTGATGGACCTTCACTTTCAAATATTAGGAAGGACTTGTATGTTTAAGGGAAACGTGTAAGAGATGAAAATCACACCAATATACAAGAACAGAATGGCTGCTAGAAATGCCACTACCCTGGCAATGCCAACCTGCTGAATATGTGGGTAAAGAGGCATATGGAAAGATGGTGGAAGGGTAATCCCCTCCTTGTTTATGATGGAGAAATAATTGCACAAGACAGCAAGGAAGACAAAGCTACTGGTAATGATGTTCAGAATCGCTGAAAGGCCAAAAGCATTGTAGGTGACACTCTTGTCTTCCCGTGTACACATTTCTAAGAGCATAAACAGTGACCATTTTTCCAACCAGCCAGAAAATGCTGGTAGTCAACATCAGGTGCTGAGAAACACGAATGTCCAAAGGAATGAAGGTGTCACGGTAGCTGTAGTGGTAACACATTCTAATATTGCTGAAGTTAATTATTATATTTAAAAAAAGGAAGCAAACATATTTTCTTAAATTATGTAAGAAAATTTTTTAAAGAAGTCTCTAAAATTTTAGACTTTTAAAAATGATAAATCAATTGTGTTTGGTAAGTTTCTGAACACTGAACATCATTGCTCTTTGCTTCTTTTGTTTTGTTTTGGTTTTGGTTTTGGCTGGTTTGTTTGTTTTTTAATTCTGTTTGCCTTGTTCTTCCTCTCATACATGAGGATCAATCCACGGGCTCTGTTGTGGGTGAGACAGCTTCCTTCCTGGTGCTCTGTGCATGTAGGCAATGAAAAAGAAATATATCATGGCACTAAGCCTTTTCATACAACCTTCACTTTCTGTTACTTCATTTGATACTGTAACGCGGTGGGGTTAACCCCTCACGTTTTGTCTTGGCTGTTTCTAATTTGACGTAAAAGACTTCTCAAGTGGCTATAAAACCAAGGCATAGTACCAACGCAAAACATTTGGAGGGGCACAGGAAGTTTTGAAAATGACCTTTGGTCCTGGTTGCTTCTGACAATTCCTCAGGAATCAATTTAATCGCAGAAGGGATGTTTACAAGATGATCCGCAGTGTGCACGTCTGTGCTTATGCTGTTGCAGGTTGTTTTTCTAGGTTAGTGTTGAAAAGAGGTCAAGTACCTCGTACGTGTTCCTGTTGTTTTGTGTTTACTCTGGATCCTTGCAAAATCTTTTCCAAAGGCTCAGCAAGATTCCTAGACAGAGAAGATTCTGAGCCTGCACGTTTTTTTTTTTTAAATGAGAATATTGAAAAGCTTTTGCTTGAAGAATTTTATATACTTTAACGAAATGAAGCCCCAAATAGCAGCCTGCTACAGCTTGAATTGAACAAGGAGACAGCATTTCAGGGTTAGAGAGTTGCCAGGTAAATTTTCAACATCATAGCAAGGATGAGATGATATACTATAAAATTCTGTAATTGAGATCTGAAGCAGATAGGATAATTAAAATACTGAGGAGATGACGGTGAATGACTTGGGAAGATCATAGTGCCCATGAAGCACTTCATCACAGGAGAAGACATGTGGTTCCTGGGCAACGTAGATGAATAAATACACAGTTCTCTGCTTATAGGAGATAAACAGTATTATTGGAGATGGGTGGAAAATATCACAGTATAATATCTTATATCTGTACAACAGTAAGAAGCTATCTAAAACCTTTATCAAACTTTGAAAAGGTTTTGATTAAGGATCATCTGAGACATGCAGTGAATTTTTCTGTAGCACACATTTGTACTTGGAAATCACTTCCAGTGCACAGAAAATCAGCGTGAGCATTTCTAGTACCTACATGACCTTGCCAGGGTGTTTGAACACCCTGTAGATGCTATGTGCAATTCTACCTGTGAGAAACACTAGGCAGGAAAAGACACCAATGAGCTGCCTTACTGTACACAAAACACTGATAGCGAGATAGTAACTGTTTACATGTAGCCCACTTCAGTGTGGAGGCCATGAGGTTTCTTACACCTGTTGTAGCAACATTTAACCAAATTGTAAGTGTGCGTCCTTCTGGTTCCGAGAGCTTACAAGCTGCAAGATTTCTTCCATTGCCAATTTCTATAAATTATTTCCAGTTCATGTTGTATTCACTTATTTGTTCATATTCAACATGTGTAAAACTCCATAGCCCTTTTGGTTGGGTACCATTTTTTTTTGTCAACACTGATTATGCTTTTCAGTGTTCTGATCCCAACTATATATTTTTAAGTGCTCTCTCTCTCTCTCTCTCTCTCTCTCTCTCTCTCTCTCTGTCTCTTTTTGTCTTTTATGTGTGGGTTTCATTATGTGGGTTTAAGCAAATCCATCCATATGTATGCATCAATACCAGAACCGTCCATCCAGTGCCCTCCTTTACTACTTTCTGCCTTAGACCCATTTCTCACATTCTTTTGATTAAACCCAGGGTTTGCCTTTTGGCTAGACTAACTTTGCCAGCGGGTGTCAGGATCCACACCACACACATCTCTACCGTCTCAGTGTTAGGATTACAGCTACAGTTGGTTTTGCCTACATGGGTTTTGGGGATTCAAATCCAGGTCTTGATGCTAGCTTAGCAAGCCATCTTATCCTGAGTCCTCTGTAGGTTTTGTTTTGAGCCATGAATAGGTTTGGTGAGTTTGTGTTTTAGCAGATCTGGGAAGAGGGGGGTAGCTCTAAGCAGAGCGCTGAGAGTACATGTCTGATATGCATGCTATGCATGGATCTAAGTACTAACCTCCAATAACTTTGAGCCTAGTAGATGCTGTTTCCAGTGTAGTAGGATGCCTTTATCAGCCACACTAGGTAGCAGTAGAATCTGATCATGTTACCTTGTCTCCCTTTATGTTTTGTTCTCTGGTTGCTTACTTCCTAATCCTCCTAGCCTTTACCTAGTATGAACCTAACCAGTTGGCAGCCTCTCATACTCTGTGATGGGTTTTCCAAAGACCAAAATGTACCTTTTTTTTTTTTCCCCTTGCCTTATTCAAAGAGAGCCACACAGGAAGGAAAACAAGAAATTCAACTTTTAAGCTGGGCTATTCATGGCCTTAGCTAAGTCCTGGCAGAATTTCATGGTTTTCATTACGATTCATCTCATTGATTTCCTGACGGAATGAACTGGCCTTTTCATTGAGGCCATTGGGAAGTGAAGTTGGGTCACTTGAGTCATTGAGTTTCGCTATCTGATGAGTGAGGGATGGACTAGTTTTCAGTGTGTGTTTGGAAACCCCTGTTCTCTTATTAAATTCCATTTTGTGAAATTTGAATCAAGAGGAACGAGAGGGTTGTTAGAACAACATCTGCCTATTTTGTTCTGAGAGCTCAAAATAGGCAATGGGTGGCTTCAAGAATTAGAGCTATGGGGCATGTAGTGCCATTTTTCACTTTCCACAGGACCCAGTCGCTTGACCTGCTCAATCAATGCTGTACTCAGCTTCTCAATTGTACGGCACATATGCTCAAGTTCACTGACATACACCCTTTCCCCAACCCCTGTCCTGGAATGGTCAACTCAAATAAGAGAAATATGAGGTTGTTTAAACTTATTCCAAATGACCTGTTAGAATGAAATGATGATATTCACTTCTGACTTCTGAATTACTTCATGGCTAGACAACATAATAACCCCTTTGTTTTTAATTTATTTTACATGCACTATTAAGAGAATCTATGTTTTATACTTATTGAAACATACAAAATATTTAATTTTTTAGGTAAATCTAAACCGTCTTTGAAGATAATAATTAAAATCTATACCACAGATTAAACTTTTTGAATGTCCTATTCATTTTATTTTTTAATTTTAAAAACAAAGGGAAAAACGATCATAGCTTGGGATCAGTATTTGGCATTTGATCTGATGCTCATAATGCCAGTTTCACATTTTGTTTAGAGTCCTAAATGTTCATATATTGGGTTACATGTAAGTGTCACAAAAATATTGAACTTAACTCTGAACTCTGTTCCAGAGCACTTTGAGAAGACACCAATGGCAGAAATTTTAATATTCTAATGCAACTTAAAGCTATATACATTATATCTCCTGTTGCTTAATCAATCTAAAATTTATTCAATACAAGTATTCCTGTGTGTGTTTGTGAAAAAGATGAAGGGGGGAGGTAGAGAGAGAGAACACATGAGAACATACTGCTTTTAATATGTACTCTTTCTGGATTTAGCAGTCTGGTTTTGAAACATACATAACAGAGTCCTGGAAATCGTGAATACAGAGTAAACTTCTGGAATGATTGTGTGTAATACTTCAAATGTTGGATAACTTATTACTTTGTGCTTTTTATAAATCAAAACACACAATTCCAGTGCACAACGTGTTGCATCCTAAACTGGACCATATACAAGAGCATGAAACAACTGTCCATTATAATTAGAGAAATAAAATCCCTCAGTTTGTTGGGCGCAATAAAAGGGAGAAAAATAGGAACAATTTTAAAATAGCTCTACACAAATCTACAAAAAATGCAAGAATTCTGAGCTTGCAAAATTTCAGAGGAAATTCCTTGGCATGAGCCTGGCTAGAGATCTATGGTTTTCTGCAATGAGATATGTATTGACAACCAGCAGAGATGGAGATGAGAGTAATAGAAATGTAATACTATAGATAACACTATAGATCTATCATTCTGAAGAAAGAACAACTGAACTCTGGCTGAAGAGGTAGCTCAGTGGGTAAAGTATTTGCTGTGCCAATATGAAGACCTCAGTATAGATTACACACACACACACACACACACACACACACACACACATGTACACATACACAAACATGCATACATATATATATAATCTTAACATAGTAATGTATACCTGTGACTACAACACTGGTTTGGGAATGAGGGATGAGGGATGGGGGACAAGGACATGCTTATCCCAGATGTTTCCTGGATCCATAAAAGTAAGCTTTAAGTTCAGTGGGAGACTGTGTCTTAAAATATGAGATGGAGCCGAGCGGTGGTGGCGCATGCCTTTAATCCCAGCACTTGGGAGGCAGAGGCAGGTGGATTTCTGAGGCCAGCCTGATCTACAGAGTGAGTTCCAGGACAGCCAGGGCTACACAGAGAAACCCTGTCTCAAAAAAAATATATATATGAGATTGAAAATGACTGAAAAAGGCATACAGAGTCAATTTTTGGCTTCCACATGTACATGGAATAGACAAACTCACTGTGTCTCCCCTGAATATACACAAACTTTGAACATACACACATACACACACACACACACACACACACACACACTTCACATACACCCACACAATTGTAGGGGTATATAGGTGAGACTACAAAAAACATCAGTGTTGTATTGATTGTCAACTTATTCAAGCTCTGTGACCTGTACTAAATATTATTCTCAAGTGCATGAGTAGTAGTTACTCAACACTAGAAATAACAACCTAATTACTGGGTTCATCTATCTATCTATCTATCTATCTATCTATCTATCTATCTATCTATCATCTATCCATATCTATCCATCTATCTATCATCTATCTATCTATCCATCTATCATCTATCTATCTATCTAATAAACACAGATTTACTGAGCACACATTCTATGTTAGGCACTATTTTAACTTTTGAGCGTGTGTGGACACTAACCTTGTTCTCACCTACGTAGCTTCACTTCAACATAATATGAAACAAAAGAAATGATAAATTATTTGTAAATTTAACAGTGATTATCCAAGTCTTACACTTTCCATTTTGAAAAACGCAGATCCTCAGACATAAAATGTCTTGACAGAGACCACACCTCTTTTTACTCCTCTGTCCTAATGAGAATTCTACTTTCTAGTGTTTGTTCTGACCATGTTGTCCCTATACTTGATTGTCTCTATTGAGTAGATTCTATTGAGGTATTTTCTTCTCCTTTAAAACAATTCATCCCATATATTCAGATAACAAAACCCCATAATTATTTTTGACTTCTCACTCCTGTCCTACTGCTAAATATCATAAAACCTTTTTATTTCATTTGCTTTTACCTGCTTCTGTTTTTTTTTTTTTTTTTAACCCTCAGCACCCTCATTAACTGTTAGGTAATGAGAGGCAAAAGGCTGGGATAAAGAAAGGGTTGGGGGAGGGACTGAGAGGAAATGGAGTAAGGCAGTCAAGTGGAGAAGCGATGTTTGAGCAGTGACTTATTGTAGGAGTCCAGCTTGTGGTTCTTCTTACCATCGGGGACATTTTGATCTGTGATCTGATGGACTAGCTGTATGAACTTTGTCTTTACAAAAGGAGGGGGAAAAAAATTCCATTTGCATAAGCCCAGGCATCTGAGTGCAGCTGCACTCCCCGCGGAGATTCAGGAGTTCTCTTGTTCTCCCTCCTCCGAAGGCAAACAGAAACCCGGTCAGGTTCTCATCAGTGCAGGAGTTAAAGGGCACGTGACTCTGCTAGACAAAACAAGAAGACTTACAGACTCACTGGAAATGTCTAGGTTTTGAAAAGTACCTGATGTGGAAAAAAATTGAAAGAGACAGGAATGGAAAATTCCTTTGCTGGCTTCCTGCTCTCCTTCCTGCTAAAGCAGGATTAGTTACCAGCTGTCAAAAGAAATATCATTTTTGATTCTTATTTTGGGGAAAGGAAAGCATTAGAAAAAAAATCTTGGAAGGGGAGTGAAGCAACATGGTCTTGCCTTTTTGCAGTTCATTCTTGAAGTTTGAAACAGCCGCAGAAGCTTCTAAATTAGGAGGCAAAGCATGGCACCTCTGTATGAGAAAAACGAAGTGAGATAAAGGAGGTGATGCAAGTCGTTTTCTTCCCTTCCATTGTTACCTAATGCAAACAGTAATGGGGTCAGGGACACAGGACTTGAAATGTTGAAGTGGTGATCAAAAGTCATCTCTCACAGAGATGAAGACAGGGCAAAGACACACCAGACCATCTCTAAGATAAGGTACTTATTGAGAATATGACTGGTGAATGCTCAGACCTACAGAAAACCTGTACATCACTCCCTTGAATGCTCAGAGCTACCGAGAACCTGCACATCGCTCCCTTCAAGGCCCAACAAGTGACACAGAAGAAGACACAGAAAGGTGAAAAGAGGCACAGGTAGAGCAGGACAGAGGAATGCCGTGAATCGTCTTCTGCACGTGGCATGGCCCTTTTAATCATAAGCAAGCGACACAGCTACCTGCAAAAGACATGCACTCACACACAAAAGAAACATGCAAGTTGCAGGAGAACACTTAGGGAAAGTGGAAGACGAGTGAAAGAGGCAATGAGGGAATACCATAAATTGTAATACCATAAATGTGAATAAAACCAGAACTAAAATCTTGAGAGCAGTAGGGTTAGAGAGATGGCCCCATGATTAAAGGTGAGTGCTGGTTGTGTAGAGGAACTGGAGTTTGCTTCCCCAGTATGCAGGTCAGGTAGCTCCCAAACACCTCTAACTTTAGCTCTTCGGGTCTGATACCATCATCTGGCTCCCACTGAAAGCTGCATTTCCTTACATGCATATATCCCCACCCAGACATGCACATAATGAGAAACAGTGAAAGTGAGCATCCAGGTGAGATTTTAAAGGATATTCTTTTCATTTTAGTCCCCTGGAAAAGGTAACTTGTGTTACACAGGTGTTCATTATGGTTTGGGCATAAGATGCTCCCCAAAGTGTTAATGCTTGAACACTTGGTCCCTAGATGATGGCATTTTCTAGAGGTTGAAGAACCTTGAAGGAAATAGTCCACAGGTTGAGGTGCTTTGAGGGCTGTATCTCAGCTTTGATTCCACAGGGCTTATCTTTGCTTTGTGGCTCATCAGGATATGGAGGGGCAAGCAATCTGAGCCACTTGCTTACCCTACTAGGTACGCTGGTGCGGCCATGCTTTTCCCAAGGACAGGCTCCACTCCTTTGCACTGTGATGTAAAATAAGTTACTGGTCATAGCGATGAGGAAAGACGCAAATGAAGCATAATTCAACCTCTCAGACACTTCTACTAAGGTAGGGATCTCATGACCTTGACTCAGTCACCAATGGAGTACTACAGTTCATCTTAAGGAAGTGCCAACAAAGTAGATTGCTCTTTGACAAGGCAAATATAAATTGGGTCTTTTGTTTCCTTATTCCTCTGACTCTTGCTTACTGTGTTTTAGAGGGTGAGGGGCACAATCAAATGCTGCCTGTCATGCAGAAAGGAGACAGGAAGAAATTTTATGAGCCAAAATGATTGTAGCGGCAATCCAGGCACACTGCGTTCTCAGTGTGATTCTAGGTGGGCACCTGTACGGTCAGAGGGGCTGAGGCTCAATGAAAGACTCACTAGTTGATATTTATGATGAACAAGTAAGCACTTATCAAGAGTCTATCTGGAAGCGCAGTTCTTCTGGCTCCTGTGGCTGTGACATACCCGTGATAGAAATCTGTTCAAAGGGAGAAACATGGTTTGGTGACATATTTGGGAGGTCCCAGTGGATGTGATGTTAGTATCTTCCTAGTATAAGAGCTGTGAAGAGGAAAAGGTGACCAGGAAACAAACATAAAAAGAACAGTGCGGGTGTCCTAGCATTCCTTTTATAGGCATGATCCCAGTAACATAATCCCACTTACTTCCAAAGAAGTAAGTTTAAAAACTTACCCATAACAATAGGACCCTGTGATACAGAAAGGTAGGGCATTTGCATTCAACCACAGGAAGAAATTAATCAATCAGAGAACTGTAGCTTTGCTTTTGGAGAACAGGGAATTACGTGGTGCGCCTACATCAAAGGTTGGTAAACACTTTCTTTTATGAAGGATATTTTAGGAGTTGAGATCCACAGTCTCCACAAGTCCTTGTAAGCCTCTGAATCATGACCATGGAACATAAAATCTATTGACCATATGAAAACGCATGAGCCTGGTTGTGTTCCAATAAGCTTTATTTACGAACAGTGAGACTGAAATTTTATATCAATTCCACATACCACAGAATATCTTTTTGTTTTCTTTATGGCCATTTAAAAAAGTAAGAAGTGTTTTTAGGTCATAGCTACTAACAGCATTGGAGCAGGTAATTCCTAGTATCAGGATCAGGGCTTGGAGAACAATGTCAGAGTTCTACATTGTAAGAATCCCCCCCCCTCTCTCTCCCCACCCCGCCCCTGTGTGTGTGTGTGTGTGTGTGTGTGTGTGTGTGTGTGTGTGTGTGTGTAAGTATGTGTGTGTGTTTATATGGGTGTGTCTATGCTGGTGTAGGTATGTGGGTGTGTGCATGTACATGTTCAAGAGAGTGTGGAAGCCAGAGATTACTGTTAATTGTTTTGAACCTGGCTCACCACTTTGGCCAAGCTGCCTGGCCAATGAGCTCTGCAGTTTGCCTGTTTCTACCCCTAGAATTGGGGTTACAGAAGATCAGCCCCATGTCTAGCTTTGACCTGAATGCTGGAGATCTGAGCTCAGGTCCTCAGGTTTGCAGAGAAGGCATTTTACTAACCCTACCACCTCCTTAGCCTCTAAAGTCCCTTTGAATGGTACACCCTCCTCTCATGATACCACTAAAGCTCCACTAAGAAATGACTAAAAAAGAAAATTATTTCTCAGTGGCAGCCTATATCTTCAAGTTGCAAGTACTTTCATTATTTTCCAGCATAATATGTCCTAAAGAAGACCTGTTACTTCCATTAACTTCAGTTTCTCCATCTGCTTCAGGGAGAACTGCAGATCCCAGAGGCTGAGATTCAGTTAAACTCTTGTTCGGTGACTGTGAGTGGAAAGAGCAGAGCAGGATGTCACAAAAACCAGTTTAAGCATCATTTGGCTTTACAGTGTGTTTCTGAACTACCTGGTCAGCTGGGGCACACCTGACATTCCCAGGATCTACTTCAAATCAAAGCGATGCCATGACGGGTCAGGGGATGACTGTTGGAATCAAGAAGCTATGGGCTCCAACTTCCCTACTGTCCTGCTTTCCTCCATGCTAAGAAACCATATTCTTGACCCTCTCTGTCCAATCTAAGCACTTACACACAGTCAGCTTCCTTGAAATTATCCTCCCAGAATTAAGTGAGTCACTGTATCTTTACACTTGCTTAAAAGTCCCTCAGGGGCTTCAAAGATGGCTTGCAAATGGAAAAACGGATAAGAACCTGTGGGAGAAAGCTGTGCAAACCCTGTGCCTGGAGAATTCTGGCGTGGAGGGAAGTTTGTCAGGTATAACCTGTAAGAGGTAGAGGGTGAGGGATACTGGGAGAACTTGGAAGCCAATTTGACTTATATATGTTAAATAGCCATTTATCCCAGGGTTTGAGACTTAGCAACTTGGACACCTTGTAAACAGGAGGACTTGAGCTTGAATCCCCAGATCCTCTGTGAAGCAGAAACAAAAATAAAAACGAAATCAAGACAACAACAAACTAGGTATTATTGATAGCAAAGTATTAGTTAACTCTACCTCTACTCTGAGGTGACAGGTGGGGGTCCCTGTGGCTTGCCGAGGTGAACCCTAGGCTAGTGAGAGAAACTCTCTCAAGGCTGAGAAAAAATGAAAAGGATCATGGAACCAGAGGAACAACATCCAAGGTTACTTTCTGACGTCCACACACAAGCACACACATGTATTTAGGCCACAAGAACACACATATAGACAGGCATGTACATGTGCACAAACTCTGAGGCAGCATAAAAAAGGAAACTCAGATTTTGATCAGTGTAAGGGAACATACCCACTAGATGAGGAGGCCAGACAGACTGCACACATATCACAAAGGAAAGCTGTGGCTTCGGTTAGTACTGAAATGAAGGTACACAGGAACTTGAATCTAGTTTTGGAATTTCTTTGCAGAGAAAGCAAGCTTTGGCCCGCTCTTTGCCAGCCAGTCATTGCTGTGAAGCTGAAAAGTTCTGTCTCGTGGAAGGTTGAGATTCTTCTCAGGTTTTGGGTTACAGTGTGCCTAGCAGATGTTTATATTAGAATGTCAAGCCCTGACGTTGGCTAACAGTCTGGCGCAGTGTTTACCTACCTGAGGAAGGTGTTGCTGCAGCTGTTGTTCACCGCCTCCCGCCCTTTTACAAATGAGGATATTTGAGATAAAAATTGAGATTAAAAAAAAAAAAAAGCATCAGAAATCTCCCAGAGGGGCTGACAACCCCCATGTTCAATTTCCCCAAGCACTGGAACCTTTGAAAAGAGTTGAAAACCAAACAGCCACCAGGCTGCAAACAGCAACCAGGGATCAGAATCTAGAAAAAAAGAAAATCCCCAAAATGTAGAGGGTGAACCAAGCACAAGGTTCCCTCTCTCCCTCCGCCTATCCTTGCTCTTTGGAGAAAAAGAAAGACAAATTCCCAGCTAGAAAAATATCTGCATTGACTTTTCCTGAAAACAGCTCTCCTGGGGGCAGGAAGAGCTTCAGGAGCTTGGGGGGCGGGAGGGGGTGATTTCTTTAGTTCCTCGTGGCTGCTTTTTACATTCCTCTTGCATTTTAACCTACTTGGTCCCTTCTGAGGCTCTGTTCTGTCTTCTAGTGAACGGCAATGACTGCACGGGCCCTTGAATATTTTATTTACCTTCTAGGACACACTTCCACGAGCAATACCTGACTATGAGAAAGTGTTTTCAGGGCCTGGACTAACAGTC